>NW_006500144.1:133338-169663 GCF_000471905.2 Amborella trichopoda | reverse complement strand
AAATTGATGGTCCAAAAATATATTACAAAATATACTATTTTCAAATCTTGAAATCTATTTTTTCTCATGTCCATGCATCTTGATGTCGAGATGATCAATTCGAAGATATTTGGGCATCAAAACAATCTCTTCTAATGAAAATTTTGAGGTAGGCTCGAATTTGATTGGTTAGAGCCTTAGCTCTATAAAAACTTTTTCATATATATATATATATAAAGGAAAAAGATTCAATAGGCCTGCTCGCGTATTTGCATTTGTATGCCAACCGCTACGATTTTCCATTTCCCTAGATGGAGATCTCGCGGTCCCCGATAGAAGCAGTGGCCATCTGATATTTGCAGGGACGTCTCGACAGGCGGCGTCTTTCACGACGTCTCTCTCCCCTCTCTCTATCTGTCTCTCAAGATTACATCTGCAGGGACGGCTCGACAGGTCTCGTTGGGGATCGATGGCAACTCTCTCTCTCTTCTCCAACTCTTTCTCTCCTACTGTCTCTCAGAAGTAATGATGTTACCCCTCGCTCCGCCCAACTCTCTCTCTCTCTCTTCTCAATCTATCTCGCCCTCTCTAATCTCCCTCTTTGCTGCTGCAAACCTCTATCAGAGATTGGGCAACCCAAACTATGTCGGCGCTCAATCAATCTCCCTCTTTGTTGCCCCATTGATGCTGCCCCATTGCTGCCACCAAAAGTATATCGCCTCTCACTCAATTTCCCTCTTTTTGCCTCATTGCTGCTGCCCTCTTTCAATCTCTCTCTCTCTCGCTGGTGCCTCACTGTTTCCATTGCCGTTGCGCCCTTGCTCGATTGGGGCAATCTTTGGAATTTGAGATTTATCCAAGGTTCAGGTATGTATCTTTGCCCCATTTTGATTGAAATTGTGGTGGGCAATGAAGTGCAGCTTGTTTCATCCCTCGAATGGTATTCCACTATCACCTTGTGGATACTAGAGTTCTATGTGCATGTATTATTGTTTCTGATAGAAGAATGCATTAGTTTCTGGATCTTAGAGGATGTGAGATGTATCTGAGATGATGCAGGAACGGGGAGAAATATGGGGTTGGGTTAATTTGATTGCTGGATATATTTGAAACCAAATTATCTTATTTGTGCCTAACTTAGAAAAACTCCATTAGTTGAATGTTTGTATAAGTGCTGTGTGTGCGTGCGTACTAGTTGGTATGGGGTACATATGGATGAATGTGCCCCATGTTATGTTATTTTTAGAAATGGAAATTCGTGTGAAATTTTCATTGCAGAGAGTATATGAATGCGGGTTCATGGGGTTATACCGAAATGCAAGTGTTTGTATAAGTGCGGTGTGCGCGTGCGTACAAGTTGTTGTGAGGTACATATGGATGAATGTGCCCCCTGTTATGTTATTTTTAGAAACGGAAATTCGTGAAAAATTTTCATTGCAGAGAGTATATGAATGCGGGTTCATGGGGTTATACTGAAATGCAAGTGTTTGTATAAGTGCAGTGTGTGAGTGCATACTAGTTGGTGTGGGGTACATATGGATGAATGTGCCCCCTATTATGTTATTTTTAGAAATGGAAATTCGTGAAAAATTTTCATTGTAGAGAGTATATGAATGCGGGTTCATTGAGTTATACTAAAATGTAATCCAGTTTGTTGCTTAAATATGAGTATAGTTATGTTATTCTTTTGTGACATTTGTATATAGTGTTTTGATAGAACAACTCAATTGATTTTTTCAAATAATATTTGCAATCATCTACATATGTGGTTTGGCTTTTTATGTAGGGTCAGTTGAAAGATTTACATGGGCCCCACCGTATCTGTCGGTGCAACATCTTCCCTATGCCCAATTGTAGACAAAACAAATGACACGATTGTCACCATGGAGCAGGTTCCTTATCTTACAAAAATGCAAGATGGGGAACATGGCTCATCAACCAAGGGCCTACAAAATAGAAGAACCATATATAGGGATGAAGTTTGGTTTTGAGAATGAGGCATATGAGTATTATAAGGAGTATGCATTATCCAAAGGTTTTGGTGTCCGTAAGGCGACTACCCACAATAAAGATGGTCAAAGGATAGATAGAGAGCTCAATTGTTCTAAGGATTCGTCGAGAGAAAGATTGGGTAGGTGAAAAGGTACAGCCTGAATCAAGGTGTGGTTGTATGGCTAGGATGGGCCAAAGTAGAAATGAAAATAATGAGTGGGTTGTGACTAGGATTATTACGAAACACAATCACGATCTTTTGTCTCCAAGAAAAGCTCGTTTAATTCTTTCACATCGAACATTGTCAGGCATTGCCGAGTTGATGATAGGTTCAATGAGCTCGGCATTGGTGAAGGCCAGAAATATTCATGACATTTTCATGGAGCAATCTGGAGAGATTGATAATGTTTATTGTATAAAAAAAGGCATCCAAAATGTTATGACCAGCTCCAGAAGAAAAGTAAGAGGAGAAGATGGAAGTCTTGTTAAGCAATGGCTTTAAAAAATGAAAGAATTGAACCCATTGTTTTTTTATAAAGTGAAATTAGATGAAGACAATCACATCTTGAGTGTCTTATGGGTAGATGCCTTTTCTAGAGTTTCGTACCAGTGCTTCTCTGATGTGGTAACTTTTGATACAAAATACAAAACAAACACCTACGGTATGCCATTTGAACCCATTATTGGTGTAAATCACCATCACAATACAACTTTCTTTGGATTTGCGCTCATTTTTAATGAGAATGTAGAATCATTTGTATGGATATTTAAAAATTGGTTAGAAGCTATGGGGGGACGTCATCCTGGAGTTATTCTCATTGATCAAGACCATGCAATTTCAAATGCAGTGAGACGAGTTTTAGACCAAAGTAAGCATCATTATTGTAAGTGGCATATGCTATCAAAAATTAAAGAAAAAATGTGCCATGTCTTGCGCATGCATCCAATTTTTTCAAAAACCTTCAGGAGGTGTGTGGCTAGTGCAACAGTGGAAGAATTTGAATTGGGGTGGAAAAATATGATTGAGAATTATGGCCTGGAAAGTAATGAGTGGCTTACTAGGCTCTATAGTTGTCGCATGCAATGGGTGAATGCATACTTGAGTGACATGTTTATAGCGGGTATGACTTCCACTCAAAGGAGTGAAGAGATGAATAAGTATTTCAACATGTACGTAGCCTCTTCAACAAGCTTACGTACGTTATTAGAAGTGACGACAAAGGTGCAAGATAAGAAGGTGCGAAAGGAAAGGGAAAATGACTTAAGAGACATTGATACTACTCCAATATTGAGAACAACTTCTTTTATTGAGGCTCAGGCAGCAAAGATCTAGACGTAAAAGATTATGAAGCTATTTGGGGAAGAGGTGCTGAATGGTATTAATTTGATGAGTGAGCCAATTGAGGACAACAGATTGCTTGCCACTTTTAAGGTGGCAATACCAAGAAGTGAATCTAGACACTACTTTTGAATTCAATTCTTATGACAATAGCGTTTGTTGCAACTGTCACTTATATGAGAGGATGGGTCTTCTTTGTAGGCATGTGTTGAAGGTTTTTATGGTGAAGAATGTATTTGAAATACCCCCACAGTACATAATGAGGAGTTGGAGAAAGGATATAAAAAATGGGGTTTCAAGAAACATCTCAACTACCACACTCCATTCGATATAACGAGGTCTATCAGGCAACTCAATACCTATACGAGCGTACTTCAGAGAGTGCAGAGCTCCATGAATTTATAATGGCCATAATACACAGCAGAATTTGTCAGGTTGATAGCCGATTCTGGCGTAAGGGAGGTCCACAGAATGATGCCACAATCAATTGTTATGCTGAAGAGTATGGTAATGTTGAAGCAAATGCTAATATCGATGAGAATGCAGCTAGTTGTAGTGACACACCAATTGAAAGTGAACATTGCCAAAATATCCTTGAGCCTCCACGAGCACGGACAAAGGGAAGACCTACCAATAAAAGAAAGAAAGCTCGATCAAAAGGGTGGAAGCCGAAAAAATACCAATAAGTCGAAGGAAAAGACCAAGAAGTGCGCAATGTGCAAGTGCAGTGGGCACGACAAAAGAAATTGTTCGTCATTCATTCATGCAAAGTAGTAATGCATAGCATTAGTATCTCTTGAATTTTCATTGTACCAGCTTCTTAATTTTGGATGTGGTAGAGCTTACTTATAATTGTAGAAATTTTAAATGTAATATGAAATACTAACAGTGAAAATTCATCTTAAGGAGCACTATGAATTGTAGTGATTGCTTGCTTGTTGTATAGTGATTAATTGCAGGGATTGGTTTTGACGTTGTGGATATTGTTGAATAGCATTAGTATCTGTTTCTTTTTGGTTTGAAATGAAAATGCTTGAAAATGCTGTGAAATCTGTTTGAAATGAAAATGCTTGAAATGAACTCTGTTTGTAAGTTGCGTACAAGTTTTCTAAGTGTCAATGGTTCATTGGTTTGAAATGAAAATGCTGTGAAATCTTTGTTTCACTGGCATAACACAATTTCCACCCTCGATTGACCTATAATTATGCCTATTTGATCTAGTGAGAAAAATACTACCGTCTTTTCCAACATTTTCGTAGTTCTATTTTGCTGATGGAAATTTTAGTTTGACTTTGACTCTCTTGAGCTGAATTTCTGAGTGGCAATAGGGGCTATGTTAACAGGCTTCTGAACATTGCATTGAGTGATTGACTCTATGCTATGGACATATTGAAATCAATTCAAGTTGGGTAATAAGTTGGGATTTGTGAGAGGATGTTGTGCTTCCTTTAGAGGAGAAATAAGTTACAATTTGTGATAAGATGCTATCTTTAGAGGGGACATTGATCAATTCTTTTTGTAGAGATAGTGATTCTACAACTCTAGCCTAGGCCAAGAGTGTCTGCCCGAAGTTAGAACCCTTGTCCTTCAAATGTGAGAACATTAAACAAACACTTGCATGCAGGTAATAATCAAAGACCATGCAGCAGTAGTGGCAAATGATATAATATGTCTTAAATAATTAAAGTGACAAGCTGATTCTATATTTCATAGTTTATCATTGATATTGAACGACTAATGCTTGCAACAACTCTGATTTCAGGTGTTGAAAACCATTCCATTAGAGGCTCTCAAGGGATGCAGGCTGGTTTTCAGTCGAATTTTCCCAACCAATAGCAGAATATCTTGGAGCATCATGCTCCAAAGAGATCGATGAAGCAGTCACTCATGTGGTTTTTTTCATTAGTATTTTTTTTGGTATGAAACGTGATTGATCCATGTTGCACAATCTCTTTGTAAAATGATTGTGCTTTATTTAAGGGTAATGTAGGAATTTTGAAGAGATATGGTTTATGTGGGTATGTGTAACCCTTTTGGGGTTTTCTTGGGTTTCATTAGTTTTGTTTGCTCTGGGGATGCTGTGCTAAATAACACGTTGTGGATTTCTCATGTACCTGCTGTCTAACCTAGTATCGACCATTGCATATATGGTGTTGCCCTGCACTAACATTTGGAAATGAGCAGAAAGAGATTTCTTTAGATAGCCTTCTCAATATTGAAGTGAGCAGCAAGAGTTGTACCATGTGTTTCCTATCTTCTTTTGGCCATGCCTTCTTCACCCTTTATCCTCAATATTGAATGTGATTGAGATGCATATCAGCATTCTATAGGTACATTACTCAACATTCATTACAAGGTGTTAGTATACCAAATCCTCAATATTGAATGTGATTGAGATGCATATCAGCATTCTATAAGTATGTTTTCTATGTATACCATGCAACAGTGGTGGTAGATGATATAGTATGTCATAAATACTTAAAGTGACAACCTGATTCTATATTTCACAGTTTATCATTGATATTGAATGACTAATTCTTGTAACAACTCTGAGTTCAGGTGTTGAAAACCATTCAGTTAGAGGTTCTCAAGGGATGTAGGTTGGTGTTCAGTCGATTTTTCCGAACCAATAGAAGAACAGCTTGGAGCATCATGCTTCAAAGAGCTCGATGAAGCAGTCCCTCATATGGTTTTGCTCGATTTAGGGATTGAGAAGGCTCGTTGGTCTTTACTGCGAAAGAATGGAGGAGTATCTTATTCATGTTTTTTTTCTTTAGTATTTTTTTGGAATGAAACATGATTGATCCATGTTACACAATCTCTTTATAAAATGATTGTGCTTTATCTAAGGGTAATGTAGGAATTTTAAAGAAATATGGTTTATGTGGGTATGTGTAACCACTTTTGGGGTTTTCTTGGGTTTCATTAGTTTTGTTTGCTCAGTAGATATTGTGCTTTGAGATGATGGGAATGTGTAAACTTGAAGGGAGTAATGAAAACAAAAGTGGGGATGTTGGATTACATCAGTTTGTAATTGCAAAAGTATTGCTTGATGATGATGCATACACCAGGACATTAGAATGTGATATTGTTCTTCTCTCTCTCTCTCTCTCCCTCTCTTTGTATGTGTGTGCGCACTTCACATGTGCATGAACATGCATATTTGGATACTTTAGAATCTCTATTTCAATTACATGTATAATTAGATATAGTTTGAAGTGAAGACGTGGGAAGTAGGACATAACATATGTGTTTTAATTGTGCTTGGGAAGCAGGAAGGAAGTGTCTCGTAATGGCCCTGGGGAAGTACATGTACTCTTCTTCTTTACTTTTCAAATACAAAATATTTTTTTTCGAGAGAATTACTTGTCAACAACAAAATATCTTCTAATGGTTTTGTGGCTTCCTTCTTGGTAGGAAATTGAGAAAGTGAAGACTGATAAGAATGATAGGCTCTATTAGGATGTGAAGATTTTGAAATATTTTTGTCCATTCAAATGCCATTCACATTTTTTTCCATTCAATATTTTTGTCCATTCAAATGCCATTAACATTTTTGTTCATTCAAATGTCTTTCACATTCAAATCCCATTCAATATTCTTTTCCATTCAAAATGCCATTCATATTCAAATGCCATTCACATTTTTATCCATTCAAATGCGATTCATATTCAAATCCCATTCAATATTTTTGTCCATTCAAATGCCATTCACATTTTTATCCATTCAAATGCCATTCATATTCAAATCCCATTCTGTATTTTTGTCCATTCAAATGCCATTCAAAATTCCATTCACATTTTTCTCCTTTCAAATGCCATTCACATTCAAATTCCATTCAAAATGCCATTCACATTTTTATCCATTCAAATGCCACTATATTTTTGTCCATTCAAATCCCATTCAATATTTTGTCCATTCAAAATGCCATTCACATTCAAATGACATTCACATTTTTATCCATTCAAATGCCATTCTATATTTTTGTCCATTCAAATGCCATTCACATTTTTGTCCATTCAAATGCCATTCACATTCAAATCCCATTCAATATTTTGTCCATTCAAAATGCCATTCACATTTTTATCCATTCAAATGCCATTCACATACAAATTCCATTCAATATTTTTGTCCATTCAAATGCCATTCACATTTTTCACCATTCAAATGCCATTCACATTCAAATCCCATGCAATATTTTTGTCCATTCAAATGCCATTCACATTCAAATTCCATTCAATATTTTTGTCCATTCAAATGTCATTCACATTCAAATGCCATTCACATTTTTGTCCATTCAAATGCCATTCTAACCATATTAGAATACATCACCAAACAAAAAAATAATAATAAACTGAACTACATTTGTAATGATACCATGAAACAAATGCCCATTCCTTTCAAAAGAAAAAGAATGGCGAACATCAACATGTAAGAACAATTGCGCTTATAATAATAAATTTTACATGGCTACTTTCTCAGGGACCATAGCAATAACTTTGGGCTTCTCTTTTTCATATAGAACATGATGTGCTCCATCAGTGACACAAACATCTGTCCTCTGTGACACGAACCTTCTGACCATGGGTTTTATATCTTGGCCTAGGATCTCGTCACACCCCACTAGATGCCCGCATCCCACTTCATTCTAGTAGTTAACACAAACATATAAAAGGTTTTAGGTTTGTGCTTACAATTAAACAGTAATGTGCTTTTACATTATTTTCATGAATGAATGTCACATACCTTCCAGTTGGAGCATTTGTAGAAAGACCTATTGTAGTTATCTCCTGTTTTTGCAATAAATACGCGCATTCAACGACATTGTGGTCTGTGTTTATAAACTAATGGTGGGAATTGATTATCGAGATTCATTCTGCATAGAAGTGACAAGAGAACCATGAAGAACTTCATCATTAGCATTCTAAAAACAAAAAAAAAAAACACACTATTTGAAAATTGACACTATGTGAAAATTCATTACAACCATATGAAACACAAACCCATAAATTCATGTATAAAGCTCTCAACACTTTACAATGTAAAATAATAATGTTACAATGTCAATTGATGATGTGTGGAGATAGTAGAAAACTGGTACATGTGTTCATATTAGATATAGATTATTCAAGTCTAATTCTCTACCCTAACCTATTATGAATTCGATCAGTAAGAAGTATACACTTGTTCTTCAGAACCCAGAATACTGCTTAACTTGAAAGATCATGTATGCAAGTTAATTTTTTTGCATTTTTAAATTGCCTATGGTAGATATAGCTGCTATCCAAGCAGCAACCTCATAATCGCCACTTCAAAGGCCAGGCTATATGGAAATTACCAAATTTTGGAGTGTAACTCGAGAAACACATAAAATAATTGTATGAATGACATAGAATACATTGGCATAGTACATGCAGGTTCCATGCAAATTTTTCAAATAATTGTAAGTTGTTATTAACCAGCTGATGACAAAATGAATATTTCCTCACGAGGTAGAACAAAACCAAAAAAATCATAATCAGTTTATACGTAATGCAAGTTAAAGGTACCAAAATTGAGATTTTCATGAAAAATAGTATGATGAGAATGATACAACAATACAAATTAGAGAAATAGGACCTATATCTCCTTAAATTTTCTATAATTCAGGAAAAAGGAAACTTTTTTCATACCAGACCCAAATAAAAAAGGAAACTTTTTTCATCATATTGAGAACGAATTTTAGAGTAAACCTTATGATAAGCACAGAGACAACCAAAACACCCAAAACCCAAAACAAAAGATTGATATCACTTGTAAAAATCAAAATAGCGCACCAACATAGTATCCTAAAAAAATAAAGATTAAAAACAAACACTAAAATAGATTCAAAGATATGCTAAAAACATAAAGAAATTCACTTTAGAAATAAAACTAAAAAAGTAATGGGGAAAAGATTCAAAGATAGCATACATAAACCTCGGGTGAACCTCAAATCTACTGAAGATTGCTCGATCATCTTTGCAGCAGCAATGGAGCACAATTTTTTTTGAAATTTCAGAAATTTTCTATATTTTAGGTTGTATTTGTAGAAAGAGAGGGGCATAGAGGGAGATTGAGAGAGTGCGGACCCAAAAAGAACTTGATGGAGGTTAATAGCAGAGGAGTCACAAAGGTTTGTTAATCATAAACTTCATGCATTCTGACTAAATCTTGGTGTGGTCTCAATTCATTCTTGTAGTTCAATTGAAATTGTAATACATTAATATTGTGTACAAAATTGATACGAACATAGTTTCTTGCTCTGTATCCATTCACAGCGACACATTGAATGACCGAAAAACAAAAACCCCCCAAAACCAAAATGGAACAAACAAAATCGAAATGCAATAATTAAACAATAGCATACCTGAACCTTAGATGAGCCTCAATCTAACGAAGGTTGTCTCAATCGTCTTTGCAGCAGCAATAGAGCATAGAAAATTTGGGAAATTTCAAAAATTTTCAGTGTTCTAGGTTATATTTCTAGAGAGTGAGAGGGGCATAGAGGGAGATCGAGAGAGAGGGGCAGCGAGAGATGTATTGAGAGGGGCAAAGAGCAGTAGCGGGGAGAGAGATTGAGAGAAAGGGGCGGGTTTCAAAGAGATTGCGAGGGTTTGAGAGATAGGCCAGTGAAGGGGCAGCAGGCGAGAGAGAGAGAGGTTCCCTCAAGTTTGATGGAGAGAGAGAGGGTGGGAGATTGGCAGCAGGAGAGAGAGAGAGGGGTGGAAGAAGGAGGAGAGATGGAGGGTGGGAGAGTGGCAGTAGGAGAGAGAGAGGGGTGGAAGATGGAAAAGAGCGAGAGAAGGTGGGAGAGTGGCAGCAGAAGAGGAAGAGTTACTTGGAAGATTGAGAAGAGAGAGAGAGGGTGGGAGAGGAGAGAGAGATACCATCGTGAGAGACAGGAGAGAGAGAGTGAAACACGTGACATGTGAAGCCTAGTGCAAATGTCAGTGGTTACTGTAGCTTGAGGGACATATTGAAGGAGCATTGGGCATGGCGAGATCTTCTTCGCGAGATGTACACCGTTGGCGTATGAAGTTCATATACGCGAGCAGGCATATGAAATCGTTTTTTTATATATATATATATATAGTAATGATTTTATAAGACCTTTTCTCGTTTTTTATATATATATATATATAGTAATGATTTTATAAGACCTTTCCACATCTATGTGTGTAGGATCTCAATTGATCGCCATTAAATTTGGTACAGATCTCTAGAAAAATCAAGTCCTATATCCATGTGATAATTTTTTTAGCGATCTGTGACAAATTTAATGGTGATCCTACACATATGGGTGTGGGAGGGTCTCATGGATCATTACTTAATGGTAATCATTTGGGGTCCTACACACAAAGACACTCTACAAATAAATTTTTAGGACACTCACTTCTAAAATGCCATTGTACTTTTGTGAAAATTTGCCATTGTACTTTTGTGAAAATTTCAAATTTGCTTTTGCTTAATGGTAAAGTTACCTATTTAAATAATGTTTTAATAAAAAAATAATAATTGTTTTGATAAATACACCCATCACATCCCCTTCTAACTTGAACCTTTATATTTTAAGGGGATGGTAACTCTAGATAAACCCATATATATATATATATATATATGGAAAAGGATAGTATACGCAAGCTCGCGTATTCAATTGAAATACGCCAACGGTGATTAAGAGATAGTCATGGAATGAACGACGGGGAATATTGTTGCAAAATTCAAAACGTTACGCCTTCTCTCTCTCCTGACAGCTGACATATGACAATTTTTTCTCTCACTTAAAAACTCTCTATCTCTCATTAAAATACCTGGAATGTCGTGCTTTTCCTCCTCTCTCTCTCCCCTGTGCCTGCCTCTTCCTCTCTCTCCGCTGTGCATGCAGCACTACCATCGCCCAGCATTGCCTCCATTCTTTCAAAACCCTCGCCTTGCCTCTTCTTCTCTCTCTCTCTCGCCCTCTCCCCTGTGCTTGTGGCACAACCATCGCCCAGGCTGCTGCAACCTCCAACCTTTGTAAACCCTCGTTCTGCGTGCAATACCATTGAACTAGGTATGCTCCTCCTCTTTCTTTCTTTCTCTCTCTCTCTCTCTCTCTCTCTCTCTCTCTCAATAGAGAACTCAGGCTGTACTTATTTGAGGTATAAGCATTGGAGCCATAGCTACACTTTTCTGCACTGTCTCTATCTCTCAAGATTTGTTTTGGGTATATTTAGGGTATAGGCATTGGAGCTATAGTGGCACTTTCCTGCACTTTTTCTGTCTCTCTCTCAAGATTGTTTTAGCTATATTTGGGGTATAGGAATTAGAGCCATAGCGGCACTTTCCTACACTTTCTCTGTCTCTCTCTCTCAAGATTTTTTTGGGAATATTTGGGGTATAAGCATTGGAGCCATAGCTGCACTTTTTGTACTTTCTCTCTCTTTCTCTCTCAAGATTTTTTGGGTATATTTGGGGTATAAGCATTGGAGCCATAACTGCAATTTCCTACACTTCATCTCTCTTTCTCTCAAGATTTTTTTTGGGTATATATGTTTTAACCTTGCAGTGATCCCAACGACCTGAATTTTTTTGGGTATATATGTTTCATTTCTTTTGAGTGTATGGACATGTGGGAATATTGCTTCTTCTTTCAATTTACATGGCTAGCACTGGTGGGTCGATAGACAGTAAGCTTAAGGAACTTATGGTTGTGATACTCAAAATTGGTTTTGGTTTTTTTAACACTTTCAACAATAGGGTTTACTTGGGTTATCACACTCCAACACAGCGACTGACAATGATGGAAGGGGAAAAGTTACAACTAATTTAATGATTTGTTTCATGGAACCACCATTCATTTGTTCCGATGATTATATGGATTATACTCCCAAGTTCTAGATACTTAACATCTAGCTGATATCTATTTATGCTTTTATTCCTAAATTGGCTAGAGTCTTGAACATCAGACTGATTTCCAGTTTTTCTTCTATTGTCTGGCCTTGGTTTGGATACTCAAGAGGTCAAGAGTTTTCATGAATCGATTCTTATAAGTGCACAGAAAAGAAAAAGTTACCGTGTTCCGCCCAAGAGGAGCCTTGAGCACAAGATTTCAGTGGGAAGAAACCTGTCGATTAGGGATATGAGAAGATAGAAAAGGCAAGAGAGAAGGGTTGGGTATAGCTTAGACCCTGGAAGAGTATTTCTTTTTTTTCTTTGTGTATTCTAGGAAAATCACACGATTTCTTTTATTTGTTAATTTCAAGAAGTCCACACTCTCTGATATAAAATGTATGGTGAAGAGTTGCTTTGCTTGTAATTTGAATCTTCTGGTTTAGTTTGTGACCTGATATGTGCACTTGCTAAGATAGAGCCTAACTACTGTTGTTGGCAGTGCCGGTTAATATGGAAAGTGTACACTGAGTTATGCTCGAGTGTGATGCACCCCATTAACATATTTGAAAACAATGTTTTCTAGTGCTTGGCTTGGGGAATTGTTCACATTGTATTGAGGATTAGGAACCTTTTTTAATTTAGTTTTTCTTTTTTTACTCTTTTTTTTTGTGTTTTGGGGGGTTGTTCACATTCTCTCTCTCTATCATTCACAATTTTATGTTCTAATTGGTGTAGGTGGGAAGATGGCAAGTTCATCCAATACCATGACATATCCAGACAAGAATTGTAGAAATTGTGGCCACAAATGTGAGATCTGTACATTTAGAAACGAACAAAATCCAAACAGGGAGTACCTTAAGTGCAAATCATGTAATTTATGGAATGGGTGGGTCGTTATGCACCTCTAATACTCCCAAAACTGCAATATATTGGAGCCAACGATATCCAACTTCGAGTCATTGATCAAGTTATTAGAGAACCAACAACGTTTGACTGCCCAAGAGAATTTTGAGAAGTGTGTAATTTTATTCATTTTAGCTTGGAGTTTAATATTTCATATTGTATATTTCTTTCTCCTTATACAAAAGGTGTAAGGTGTACTTCTCCAACTTAGTCGTAAATAAACTACATTTTGCATTAAAAAAAAGCAATGGGTCTTTCATTCTTTTGGTCTCAAAGTTACTCATGCAGAGGTCCCTAACTCTAAGCATTCGTGAAATTCATTCTGAACCCTATAGGAAATGCACGTGGGTCTGATCGTGGGGATCTCATTAGCATCTATATGAGTAGGACAGGGTACTTGAAGTCACTGTGGTTTATCTATTGAAAATTTGAAGTATCAAAGAGTTTATCATAGGAACATAATTGAAAAGTTGAGTATTAATGAGATACTTCCGCTGAAAAGTCTCATATCCCCATGGAACATATTTGAAATCCAATGTCTGTGCAAAATACTTAATCATAATGTACATTCTCACTTGAATAGCTAATAGTTGGCTTCAAAAGTTCAGGTTTAGTAAGCGAAAAAGGGAAGGGAGGGGAAAATCAGCTTTTTATTTAGTCATTTGTAATATCTTTATTGAAAGTTCTACAGAAAATACACAGTTTGTTCTACAAAAAATATGCAGTTTGCAATATCTTTATTGAAAGTTCTACAAAAATCCAGGCTTCTATTTAGTCATTTGCAATATCTGGGAACAATGGCCATTCCACAAAACATTGTAACTTTCATCAATTTAAGGCATTATTTTGCTTGGTCTCATTGTGTGCATGTGTGTATGTAAGACAGAGATAAAATATGTGAAAAAGAGATGAGAGAGAGAGAGAAAAAATTTGTCATTGTTAGAGGAGGCAAGTTGCGGGCTCATGGCCTTTGGAAGCATATATTCCCCCACTTGAGAGGGCTGGAATCCAGGCCTCTCTCCCTTAACGTGGCATCAACCTTATAACTGGTGCCCTCTGGGTGGTGTCATATGGAGGTCCTTCTTTCTCTTTGCACCCTAGAAATACTGTTTGCTAGGGGAGGAAGCGATATCACCTCTCTCTCTCTGTAGCTGCTGAGATGAAGTGGGTGCATGCATTTTGCCTTCTGGTGCTTCTCCTTTCTGCTGCATCTCTCCACTTGAGTTATGGGAGAAACATGGGCATCAACGATAGTAAAGAGCCAAATGAAGATGTGAGAGTTACGAAGGTCGGAGAAAGAGCCCTCACAAGCCCCTTGCTTTGGTGGAATGGGAGGATGATTTTCGCCCCACTAACCTTGGTCACAGCCCTGGCATCGGCCATCGCTGAGGGGCGAAGATGTGCTTCTCTCCACTGCTCTCTCTCTCTTTTCCTTCAACTAGTGATACAATAGTGATACAATGTTAGATGCAGTGTCGTGGGTCCTGGTAATAGAAGAAAGGGAATAAATGGACTTTCTCTTCGCTGATAAATAACTGCTGAATTTTACTTTCATTGCTAGAATTTGATTGTTTTCATTTGCATGGGTGTTTTTCATAAAACACGAGTTTGAGATATAGGGAGAGAGCGGTGGGGAGGAGCACATCTTCACCACTCGGCGATGGCCAACTCCAAGGTTGTGTCCAGGGACGGATGGGGCAAAAATCGTCCTCCCATTCCACCAAAGCACGGGGCTTGTGCGGGTGTTTTATCCAACCTTCATCACTCACTTCCTGTTCTTCATTTGGCTCTTTACTCTCGTTAAAATGGATGTTTCTTCCTTCACTCAAGTGAAGAGATGCAGGAGAAAGACGCACCAGAAGGCAAAATGCATGCACTAGTAATAAGGGTCATGCCATTTTGAGGGAGAGAACCTTGGATTCCGGTCCTCTCAAGTGGGGGAGTATATGCTCCCATAGACCATGAGCCCACAGCCTACCTCCTTGAGAAACAACTATTTTGAGAGAGATATTCATAGAGAGAGAGAGGGATAGATAATGAGAGAAAAGGAGAGAGATGCCTCCTTCATAGTGCAATATTTATAGGAAAAATATTGAATGAGACCATTTTCCTTTAGTACAAGGTGTGACACTAATCTTGACGAATGGATGTGAAATTGGGTGGCTGTAATTATTCTATTGACCAAGCTCAAACTTCAAAAGACATTTTCTCAAAATTTATAACACGTCCAAGCTATCAAACCTCACATCGGATCGTTGTAAGTAATTGGGACCACCTTGTATCAAAGGTTAATGGTCACATTGTATACAATCCTATACTTATGGTGTTTGACTATTTTTAAGATCTTCTTAGGAAAAATTACAAAAAAACCCCAAGACCACACTTTCTATGCAACTTAACCCCAACCAAACAAACTTTCTATGCCAATACCCCCCAAGGGAAAAAGTTCATTTTTTTGATGGAAATACCGTTCGCGTACACAAAAATCATTTTGGACAGGTTTGACGTTGACTTTTGGACCCTAGTATTACATTGCCAGAGTGCACCATCGTATTGCCGGAGCCCACAAGTACCAGACAGCCCTTGCAACTGCCGGACCGCCCTTTACAACTGCCGGACCACTCTTTTCAGTTGTCAGACTGTACTTTATATAGTGCTGGAGCCCTACTGCCGGACTGCATTTTACACAATGCCAAAGCCCTATTGCTGGACTGCATTTTACACAATGCCGGAGCTTTACTGCCGGACCGAACTTTACATAGCACTAGAGCACTATTGCCGGACCGCACTTACACTGTGCCGGAGCCCCCTATTTTGGTGGGATAGAGGAGAGAGAGGCGTGGGTAAGGTAAAAGTAAGGTAGGGTAGTCTAGGTATTTATTTATTTTTGGTTGGGGGTTTTTGCATAGAAAGTATATTTTGGATAAAAAAGTGAGAAAAAAAGTTAGGTTGGGGGTAAGCTGTATATAAAGTGTAGTTTTGGGTTTTTTTCTAATTTTCCCATCTTCTTATCTACACATTTGGGCTTTTAGTTTAACACTGTTTGAAAACCGGGGCTAATTAGTTAGTTACCAATTTGAATAAAATTTGAATATTTCAAATTGGATTTGGGTTGGGCTAGGTGGTTTATTATTTGAAGAGTGATTTACATACGGATCCTATAATTTTTGCTAAGATACAAAATGCTCCACTTATATGCCAAAATTATAAAGAAGGCCAGTCAACTCAATTTTTGTTTTTTCAAAATTACCCATTGGTCAACCTGAAATTTGATTTGATTTTTAATTTTTTTTTTTTTGTGTGTGTTTCCTTTAGTAGGGTAGTGCCTTAAATCTTGGGTACTTGTCTACTAACATAAAAACTCAAAAATTAAAATAAAAATTCGGGTTGAATGAAGGGAAATTTTTGAAAAAATTAAATAAAGTGGGTTGACCAGCCATCTTTATAATTTCTGCATATAAACAAAGAATTTCGTATTTTACCTAAAATTTTAGGGTACGTAAATCACTAATAGTTGAATAAGTTGGTTTTCTTTTGAAATGGGCTTAGGTTATCGTATGGGGTTTGCTGGAAAGTGTAGTATAAATGGGAATTTGAATAATGAAAGAAGAGAAAGAGAGAGAGAGAACTATTTTCCTTAATTATTTGGGTGTTGCACAAGGACGAAGATCCCCTCAAAGGGGATCAAAGTTTCGTATACAATCTTTCCCAGGACTGCAACATGGGGCCATTTCCAAGAGAGTTTCTATCTTCTGTCCTTTTCTTCTTGGTGTTCTTTAAGACCTCTTGCAGCTGCCATGAGAAAGAGGAGAGGAGTAAGGAGTGAAAGTTATGAGAGAGGAAGAGAAGAGAAGGGTGAAAGAGATAGAAAGGGGAGAGTTTTAATGATGGCACAGGAAAGGGGCGTTTTAAGGGGTAGTCGCTAAAGAAACTGCAACAAGGTAAAAGGTCATTGAATATTTATTTCATGACAAGGCTTTCCAAGTTATTAGGGCTTGAGCTTTTGATTTTTTCAGAACGAATTCAGATACCTAATGATATGGATCTGTAATACATAGGACATCTAATAATAATAAATTATAAAATACTACTTATACATTGCTGATAGGGAAAATATCAATTATATGATAATTCAAATCTTTTTTTGCAATCTCACCTATAAAATAAAATCTTTTCCAAGATAAAATCTCATAGTTGTGGATGGCTACACCTTATGTTTTTCAATTATACCATACAAAAGGGAACCTGTTTCTATGTTTACCATAAGAAAAAGAAACACAATTTCAATTCAATCCTCTTTATATAGCAATTGGCAATCAATAATAAAACATTTAAATCTAGTTTTTCAAACGGATTGACTATATAAATCTAGCCTGATATTATCCAAGACCTTGGAGGAGAAAACATTGAAACCTAAATGATAAAAAAACAAAATTTTCATAACTAACATTTTCACATGGACAAGAACCTCATTACATGCCACAATGAATGCTCTGTTTGTGTCTCTATAGATGGGTTGTATTCCATGATTATATACATTATATAGTTTGGTCTTGTAATGTAAAGGGCGTCACTATGGTTGTGGGCCTTGGGAGAGCAGATTGACAGACTAGATTCATGTACCCGATCCTAAATAGTTGGAAAAAGGCTCTGATAATGATGATATACATTATATGGTCTATTTTTCATACAGTAGGGCTAGTAAAATCACACACCCATAGTACATGTTGTACATCACAGTACTAGGTTTTTATTCTCTCTATTAATCGTACTAGGTTTTCGTTCTTTTCTCAAAGAGAACTATCCAAAGGGTCTCATTCCTCACTTTTTCCTATATCTCTGTCCATGAATGGATGTATTCTGAAATCTAAAATCCGTCTCTCTGAAATCTATCATGGTATCAAAGTGGCAAAAGACTATTAGGCAGGAAAGCTAGATATTGGTTTATGGTATGAGAATGTCATCTTTATAGGGAGAAGAAGGGCTAACGTTCATTATTCTCCAATAGATATCTGAGAAAAAGTCTTCCCTGATCTCAGGAATATTCATCCAACTCATCCAATGTTGGACCATATGAATGTTGGAGGATATAGATAATTATGGATAATTATAATAAAACATGAGATTCCTCCAAGCCCACAATTGTAGGCTAAATCATGTGAGGCCTCATGGCCATACGTGTCAACATCTCCCACTTGGCTATGACTGCCGAGCATAATAATAAGTCACATGTATTCCCCCATTTTTAAGTATGACCTTTAAGAAAATATCTTATCATGAGGTTATTCTCACGCTTTCGTGGATATGCCTCTCATAATAAATGTCTATCATGAAGATTTTCACGCTAATGCGGATTTGTCACTCATGAAAACTGACTGACTTAAATATTTTTAAGTCCCATTAAACAAGTGTGTTCAAACAGTAATTCAACACTTAGACCATTTGTTAATGGATCAACGATCAGATCTGATAAGGGCAAGTAACGAATGGTTACTTCACATTTCTCAACTACATCCTGAATGTAGTGATATTGGACATTTATACGTCTTCCTTTGGAGCTATTTGCTCCAATTTGAATTAATTTAATTGCGGCTTGGTTATCACAAAACATTTGGATTGGTCCGTCGATTATTTGCAGCTTCAAGTCATCTATGAAGTGCTTTATCTAGACAACGAAAGTACATGCAGTGCTATATGCTGTATTCTACTTCCTATGTGTAGCTAGCTACACACCCTTATTTCTTGCTAGACTAATAAACAACTGCCCTCCAAAGAGAAAAATATGCCCTGAGGTGGACTTACTATCGTCCTTATTCCCAGCAAAATCTACATCTGAATATCCGATAACTTCAACCTTATTTGCTTGAAAGCACAAATTTAGATCCTTTTTCCCTTAATATACCTTAGAATTCTTTTTACTGCTTTTCAATGAGCTATGCTTGGATTACTTTGATATCTACCAACAAGTCCTACGGCATTGCTAAAATCTGGTCTTGTGCAAGTTACTGCATATACCAAGCTACCAAAGCTTGTGCATAGGGAATGTTAGGATTTTCTTGTCCTTCTATTGGACAATCCTTCCTACACAATTTTGCTCCATTTTTAACAGGAATAGATAATGGTTTACAACTTTCCATTTGAAATCTTTTGAGAGCAGAGTCAAGATATCTCTCTTGGCTCAAACACAACAATTTTGATTTTCTATCTCTAGTTATTTTTATGCCTAAGTCATAAAGATGTTTCTCCCATATCTTTCATCTCAAATCGAGAAGAGAGTCATGACTTAGTCTTATCAATAATTTCTAAGTTATTTATAGCGATTAGGATATCATCTACATATAATAAGAGTATTGTGAATTTACTCCCACCCTTCAAGACATACACACAATGGTCCAATCTATTTACTTCATATCCTATATGTAGGATGACATCATGAAATGTTAAGTACCATTGTCTTGAAGATTATTTTAAACCATATAAACACTTATTTAATTTGTAGACTTTATTTTCTTGGCCTTTAATTATAAAGCCCTTAGGTTGCATCATTTAAATAGTTTCCTTTAGTTCACCATTAAAGAATGTTGTCTTTACATCCATTTGGTAAAGTTCTAAGTCATAATATGCAATGATTGCCAAAATTATTTTAATAAAAATAAACGTTGCAACTGGGGAATAAGTGTCGACATGGTCAACTCCCTTTCTTTGGGTAAAACCTTTTACTACTAACCTAACTTTAAATTTATCAATTGATCCATCAAATTTTAACATATTTTTAAGTACACATTTAGAACCTATATGTTTCCTATTTGATGGGAAATCACATAGATCCCAAAATTTATTTTTCTCAATAAAATCTAATTGTTCTCTCATGGTATTAAGCCATTCTTGAGATTCTTCTGATTTCATAGCATCAATGAAGTCTAAAGGGTCATGGATTTCATCTAGGTCAATAAAGTTGTCTATTTCCTCACTCATATTGATATAGAAGTCATCAAGGTATGATGGAAGAGCTCTAGACCTTTGTTGACCACTTAACATTAGGTGTGTGGGTACATCAACATCATCATGTTGATCAGGATTATCCATATCCAATGTAGGTAGTGATTCTGAGTCATTTATGATATTAATTGGATTATCATTATCCATTACAGGTATGTTTTCTGCAATAAAATCTTATAGGAACTCAGCATCTCTACTTTCAGTGAGTCCCTTATTTTTATGATAAACTCGATATCCCTTTGAACATTCGAGGTATCCTATAAAATTACAAACTAAAGTTTTGTTTTTTGACTTATTTCTATGCTGATATGGAATTAGGACATGTGCAGTCGACTCCCACTTCTTTAAGTTGGCTAGATCAGGTTTTCTACCTGTCCACAGTTCATAAGGGGTAGAATCTATTACCTTCGTTTAAACCCTATTAAGAATATACATGGATATGTTTATTGATTCTCCCCAAAAGGTCTTGGATAGATTAGCATGAGTCATCATGGATCTAGTCATTTCTAAGGGGGTTCTATTACACATTTCAGCTATTCCATTTTGTTGTGGCGAATAAGCAGAGTGATATGTCGTTTAATACATATTATTGGCAATAAGTACTAAAAGCATCAGATGTGCATTCGCCTCCTCTATCAGTTCTAAGAGCTTTGATGTTCCTACCCAATTGCTTTTCTCCTTCCCTTTCATATATTTTAAAATTTTCTAAAGCTTTTGATTTATGGTGAATTAGATAAACATATCTAAATCTAGAAAAATCATCGATAAAAGTGATGAAGTATGACATCCCTCTATGAGTTTTAACATTGAGGGGCCCACAAATGTCTTAGTGGACTACATTCAATAACTCATTAGCTCTCCTCCATTTATTGAATGATTTCCTAGTCATTTTTTCTAACAAGCAGTACTGGCAGGTTGAAAATTCCACATTATTTAGATTTGGAATAATACCTTGCTTTATTAACGTATTAAGTTTGTCTTTTCCTATGTGGCCAAGCCTAAGATGCCACGTATATGCATCAACAACCATTACACAATCAACATAACTATAATAAGTTGAAATTTTATTACCAGCTTTCTCATTTACATGAAGAAGGAACAAGTTGTGGGCATCAACAAAGTGTCCCCAAGCATAAATTTGTCCACGGTTTCTGATTGATACTTTCAATGATCAGAAGCTGACTTCAAAACCCTTTCGAATGAACAAGGAGACAAATACAATATTTCGTCTCATAAAAGGGACAAAATATACATCAGTTAATACAAGGTCGCTTGCCCCTACATACAACCTACAAGTTCTTACACCTAATACATCAGAACAGGTATTGTTCCCTATGTAGATGTGTTTCTCCCCAACTTTTATTTATTTGAAGTCCTCGAAGAGTCCTTTTAAGCTTGCGATATACCGATTAGCGTCTGAGTCTACTCACCATCCTTTGATGTTGTGGTATGCTAGCAGGCACTCAGAAACCACACAAACAACTTCACACATCTTGCTTCTATTTTTGCTATTCTTTGGATTTTGCGAGTTTCTATTTTGAGTGTAACGATTCTTGAAATGACCTGGCTAACCATGTAAGAACCATTTTGACGATCCTTATTTAGTTTCTTGGTTGTAGGGCTTAGTTCATCTGTTTTTTAATATATTGTTCCACTTATTAAACTTCCCATAAAATTTTTTGGTTTATGGGCTTGGGTTGGTTAGATTTGGGGGGTCCTTGAGCAAGTATGAGCTCACTTCTTTTTATCTTTGTTCATGTGCTCTTACTTTAAGGCTAGTTGCATAGTTAGGTCCTTTAATGTAAGAGATTTTGCATTCAACCTAAGTGTAATTGTTACCATCTTCCATGAAGGTGGAAGGCTATTTAAGATTATGGAAACTTGCATGCGCTCGGGGACTTCATTCCTAGCAATGGCTAAATCCTTAGACATAACACGTATATTGTTTACATGTTCCACTACATTATTACCCTCCTTAATTTTAAATGAGTTATATTGCTCTAATAGTTATATTGCTCTAATAGAAATTGGAGGTGTGTTTCAGAGGTTGAGTCATATTTTGTTTTTATTACCTCTAGCATTTTCTTAGATGTTTTATGATGCTCAAAAACCTTAATAAGGTCGTATTGCATAAAAGTTAACAGAGATATTTTTGCTATGAGGTCATCTTCTAATTTTTTTTCTAACGTTTTCTTTTCTTCTTTAGTCGTTTATCACCAACTACTGGTGGATCATCTTTTAGTACATATACGATTCTATCTTGGATGAGGAGATATTCCATCTTCCTCTTCTACACCCCAAAATTGTTTTCATTCAAATTTTTAATTTTAGAAAGTTCAGCCATTACAATTCTACTAGCCATTTGTTAAGTTTTGTGTGAGCAACCTAATACTTTCTAAGTTCTAAAGAAGATAAACAAGCCACCAAAATTATTTATTATGAAGTCAATATATATACAGAGAGTTGCAATTATTTCATAAACAATATTAGTTATAAAGTGAGGCCTTAAAAAATTATGAAATAGGCAATCTCCCTATCTACAAATAAGCACTACAATTATCAAAGATAATATAAAATTCCCCCTTATATTATTTATTTGAGGTGCAGGAGCAACATCAAGTATGTGTGAGCAATATCATCGGTATAAACCGACAATCTCAACGAGAGTACTACCACGTAGTATAAGCAAATATATTCCAATGTGAAAATATTAATGCAACTAAAATAGGGATTTTTTCAAATCAAGTAGGAAATAGACAAGTAAATAGATGGTAGAATAAAATCAGAGGCTAATGGATTTCTCTTAATATCAGCCAACTTGTCCACAAAAAAAAAATAACCCAATAATATTTGGATTTCTTGTGAGAAAAATGAGAGAGATAGAGAGGGAGAAGCAACCCCTCCATATCAAAATAGAGAAAGATAACGATCAATATAGTAGAAAGTTTACCTACTAGATTTAGCTCCTAAGAATGCAAAATAAAAAATAATGATCCACTTTGTTTACTATATAGGGAACACAAGATATGTATGAGTTAAATTAATTACAATACCTATGTCTTGCACCCCCAATTCTTGGACGATGAGAGAAAAAAAAATTGGATGGCTTCATAAAAAAAGACGGCTAACTGCCTACAGACCAATACTTGTTCAATCATAAAGATAAAAAAAATTGGGTGATTCCAATAAGAAAAAAAATGGCAAAATGCTTCTCCTTATATTAGTATTGTTGTTATCTTCTTCCCTCTTATCATAAAACCCCGAGATATAGAGAGTTAGGCTCTATATGTGTCGATTGAAGGTATATATTGCTATTGTCGTTATCTTCTCCCCTCCTATAGTAAAACCCTGAGACACAAAGAGTTAAGCTCTATCTGTATCAATTGAGAGTCATGAGAAAAGAGGGGATCCTCGGTGAGATGTTGATGAGTATGCACAGTTGGGATAGAGGTGATTTGGAATTGATTAATACAAAAGGGAGGGCATGATACTTATCCTTTAATTAAAACTCTGGACCAAGATAAGATAGCAATGGGTGATATACTGAAATACGATTTATACACAAAAAAAAAAGTTATCAAGCCTTAATGGTGAAAATACATCCTTGTGTGGGTGAGAACCACGAACAAACGATCATAAAAAAGATGGGCATAGATCGTAACAAATCGCATAAGCTCTATCATTAAAAATAATTCAGAATAATAAAAAAGGGAAGATGGAACTTGGATCGCTCCGATATCAGTGTTAGTAAAAAAATTGATGGCACAGTAAGACCAGACCCGAGATCAGAGAGGAAGGCTGTTGTGAGGCTTGTGAGTGCAGAGCCTGGATTTTAGATTATGAACCCTTTTTGCCTTTTAGAGAGAGAGAGAAGAAAAGCTGTTTGTTTACAGAGGAAGCTCTGTAGCTTTTTTTATTTATTGTAACTTCCTCTCTCCGACTTCCCATTTTTATAGGGAGAAGAAGGGCTAACGTTCATCTTTCTCCAACGGGTCTATGAGAAAATGTCTTCCCTGATCTCAGAGATATTCATCCAACTCATCTATATGAACGTTGAACCATATGAACATTGGAGAATATAGATAATTATGGATAATTATAATAAAACATGAGATTCTTCCAAGCCCACAATTGTAAGCTAAATCATGTGAGGCCTCATGGCCATACGTGTCAACATCAAAGTGGGTAATAAATCTCAATAATTTTTTTTCCCTAAAAATAAAGAGATTCGGGCACACGGTCTCTTGAAGCAGGCATGCGTCCTCTCAAAGCGACCACGACTTAGAAGGCGCTTATCTTTTGGTTTTCTTGCGTAATTAGGTGATTATGTCTTTGAACAAGAAGAGATGCCTTGAAAAGGAAAGAGGTAATTCAATGTATCTTTCCATTCAACTTACAATTAATCCCCCTATTCCATGTTGCATGCCTCAAGCTGCAATTAAGGTAATGTTGGCTTGATTCTTTTGATTCAGATGGAGTTCACTCCTGTGGTCGTGCCTAACCTAACGTCATGTATAGGAGGTGGGTTTGAGATATATAAAAATCACTATCATTATCATCCAGGCTTTAGTTCAACTATCTGGAGCTGGCTACATGAATTCTGCTATATAAAAGGTCATATATCTGTCAGACTACAAATCATCATATCTCTTTGCACTATTTCTATCCATGTCCTTTTGGGTCTTTCCCTTGCTGTTTTTTGTCATTGCACTTGAACCAAATCACTCCTCCTTACTAGTCTTGTTCTAGGTTGATGCTGCACATAGCTAGACAAACAAAATCTACTTTCCCTTATCTTATCGCCTATCGGAGCTATCCTTAAGTTCCAGTGGGAAGTATTCCTTTTGAATTCTATTCTCTCTTGTCATGCCGCCCATCCATCTCAATATCCTTATCTCAACTATACTCGACCACCCAACATTCCATTCCATAAAACATGTACCCACTTCATCTTAGCACTAAAAGTCAAAATGGAGAGAGGTGATCTCGCAGCCTCCCCTAGCAGGTAGTATTTATAGGGTGCATAGAGAAAGGAGTACCTCCATATGGCGGCCACCCAGTGAGCACTAGTAATAAGGTTGATGCCACTTTTTGAGAAAGAGCCCTAGATTCCGGCCCTCTCAAGTGGGGGAATATATGCTCCTAGAGGCCATAAGCCCGCAACTTGCCTCTTGAAGATTCAACTATTTAGAGAGAGAGAGAGAGAGATTTTTTGGGGGTAATTCATTGGGGATGACAAGCCCCTACCTGTTTTTGAAATTGTTAGTAGTTTTTTAATGCGTTAGGTGAGAATGGAAGCTTAGACCTTAGCTGGGGCACAAGTTGTGCTACCACCACATCCCCAACTCCATTCTCAAGGGGAGAGAGAAATGTGTCCTTCATTGTGCACTATTTATATGGAGTTTTACTATTTCTAAGATATGTTTGGCTATACATTTGGGGTTTTAGTCTAACATTATTAGGAAATTGTAGCTATAATTAGGGCTTTAGTTAGTTAGTTACCAATTCAAATAACATTCAAATATTTCAAATTGGATTCGGGGTTAGCCAAAGTAGTTTATTATTTCAATTAGCTTGTTATCTTTTGAAATGGGTTTAAGTTATTGTATGGGTTTTGGGAATGTATTTGTTGGAAAGTGTTGTATAAATGGGAGTTTGAATTATGAAGGGAGAGAAGAGAGAAAAAGAACTATTTTCCTTAATTATTTGAGTGTTGTACAGAAAGGAAGATCCCATCAAAGTGGATCAAACTTTTGTATACGGTCTTTCTTAGAGGGACAATAACATGAGGCCATGAGAGAAAGAGAACTATTTTCCTTAATTATTTGAGTGTTGCACAGGAAGGAAGATCCCCTCAAAGTGGATCAAACTTTTGTATACGGTCTTTCCTAGAGGGACTGTAACATGAGGCCATTTCCAAGAGAGTTTCTATTGTGTGCTCTCACTCTCTCTCTCTCTCTCTCTCTCTTTCCTTTTCTTGGTGTCCTTCAAGACCTCTTGAAACTGCCATGAGAGAGCGGAGAGGAGCAAGGAGTAAGGAGTAAAAGTCAAGAGAGAGAAAGAGAAGAGAAGGGTGAAAGAGATAGAAAGGGGAGAGTTATAATGATGGCACAGGAAATGGGTGGTTTAAGGGGGTAGTAGATAAAGAAAGTACTATAGGGTAAAAGGTAATGGAATATAAATTTCATGACAAGGCTTTTCCAAGTTGATAGATCTGTAGATTTTGAGTTTTTTAGAACGAATTCAGATACGTAATGAGGTGTATCTTATAGAATAATTTCCCTAATACTAATAAATTATAAACTACTATTAATATATTTATGATAAGGAGAAGATCAATTAAAGATAATAAAAGATAATTCAAATTGTATGGCAATCTCACCTACAAAAGAAAATCTTTTCCATGATAAAATCCCATATTTGTGGATCGCAATACCTTTTGTATTCCATTTCTACAATACACAAGGGAAACAGTTTTTATGTTTACCATAAGAAAAAGAAACACAATTTCATTTCAGTCCTCTTTATATAGAAATTATCAATCAATAATAAAACACTATATATTGGTAAATTCAGTTTTTTAGACTGGTAATTTAAAAACTTAGCCTGATATTACCCCAGACCTTGGAGGAGTATATTTTTCATAAAGGGGGTAAATTGAAACCTAATTGATAAAAATCTTTGTTTTTTTTTTTTTCAAAGCTATCGTTTTTGCATGGACAAGAACTTCATTATATGCCACAACCAATGCTATGATTGTGTCTTCATAGATGAGTTGTATTTGATGATCATATACAATATTGGGACTAGCTCTGTAATGTAAAAGGCCCACTGAGGTTTTGGCCCTTGATAGAGCAGAATGATCAACCAAGTAATTGAGAAAAGACTGATAATAATGATATACATTATATGGTCTATTTTTAATACAGTAGGGATAATAGAGACACACACCCAACTGTAAGGGCTCTTAGGTCCCCATAATAGGAACCAAAGGAGGGAAGAAGTTCATGCATTGTCGAATGCTCCTTCGCATAACTTGAATCATAATAACTCTGAGGCACAATAGCCCTCAAGATCCTAACAATCTGTGCCCACCAAGATCTAGAAAGTCGAACCCAGTCTCGAGCCATCATTGTACTGCTCAAGGAGACCAACTTAATGTAATAGGAAATGAAGGTCTTGACCCGAACCAGCCCCTTGGTGACCCAGGTGTCCAAGCCACCCTCCAAAGTCTAATCAACTGGGGCTATACTGTTCATGCCCCAGCCCATGGCTCAGTCCTCAATCAGCTTAGTGCCATAGGACAACCGAGTTATCCGGTTCTTCACTTGGTTCTAGTAGTTCGGAACGTCCAACGGTTATCCAAACCTCCTCAGCCCGTGATGTCGCTAATGGGACAATACCTCCCTTAGGCTCATGCATACCAAACCAACCTCATAGCTGCAGCTTACCAACCTTAGGCCCATGTGGTCCATGAAGGATGGATTTACCATGTGAATGTTTTATTACAAAAAGTTATTTTTTATGTTATCTTGCTCATCAAGTAAGGGTGTAAGTGTAAATATTATAGACGCGAGGGTTTTATGGTACCAAAACTTTAGGAAGGGTTATATGTCCATTTTCCACTTATTAAGAACTATTAATATTTTATCTACGAGTGCGGTTTCAACCTTAAACAATCAAATAAAGGTGCACCTTGAAACCTCGTCGAGAGAAGCAATTCTAATGCCAATAATCCCTAAAATGGCTCTAAAATATGTTCATGCCCCTAATTATGAAATCCAACCTCCAAAATGGTGCGAATCTTGTTGAAAAATAATAATAAAATAAACATTGCGATTGAAAATGATAGAGAGAGAAAGATATATATGAAAGGAATTTTGCTGTAAAGCTTTAGGATAGCTAGAAAGATAGGCAATGGCTCTCAAAATTTTTCTATTGGGTGAGTGAGCCCCTTTTATAAGTATTGGAACTTATCCCCTTGCCACATATGAAAGGTTTTGCATCCAATGTTCTAGATTTCTCTTTGCCCAAATCAATAGTTAAGCCTTCCTTTTTTATCATTATCTTTCTCTCTCTCTTACCTCAAAGAAAAAAGTTCGTTTTGATGTGACCGTTAGAATATCACTGATGGGTAGTTAAGAAAAAGAAAGAAAGAGAATGAAATATAATATAAAAGAATATAAAAGGATTTGAATGCAATGAGACCATTAGAGTAAGTATATAATATAATGAAATTGAATAAAATACATTTAAAAATAGAAGGTAAGAGAGGGATCATGAATACTATGGGGGTCACGACGCCTTAGTGGCCATACTCCAACACTCCTACTTGGCCAAAAGGCCAAATGCACCAACGTTGCTAAGCCACAAAGTTTTACCCGTTTAAGATTTTACCCAATGTGGCATGCTATGCGACAATATTTTATCCACCTACAAGATTTAATCTTTTGTAGCAATCAAAATGTGCCTCTTGGGAAGAAAAAAAAAATATAAATATATATATTTATATTTGAGTCCCATTATGATTATATGCTTGGAGAAAATATCAGTAGTCAATTCTTTTGTTAAAGGGTCTGCTATCACATCATTGGAAGGCAAATAACTTACTGTAATTTCTTTCTTTTTTGCTTTGATACTAGTGTCGAAAAAATATTAATGAAATAAACAATGAGATTGAAAATGATAGATAGATAAAATCTCTTTGGTGAAATCACTAGTTGTTGGTATAAGATCCATGGGTTTGCCTTGATCTTTATTGTGTTATTCTTCAAATAAGTCAATATCTTTATTTCTATTCTTTCACGGATCTTTGTGGGCTACTATGCCAACTATTTGCTAAAAGGCTAGAAACACCGAAGTCACAACGAGTTGGTAATCATCAGTGGTTCTTTGGAGGCAAGTACCTGCTGCTCCCTTAAGAGATCTGTGACTCACCATCAATGAAAGGGTGCCGCTATCATCATCCAAGAATTGGTAAATCGTTTATCGGCAAAATGGTCAATTGATCTAAACCTTGAACTTGTTGAAATTCCTATATTTCTTTGATAACATGGCTACTAGATTGGTGATGAGTGAACTATTTAAAACTAAAAAATTTAATGGGTCAAACTTCAATATGTGGAAAAGAAAAATGAATTACATATTTGATTCAAGACAAGATTGACTACATTTTGACTTCAACTAAACCTGAATTGGGTTTAAATCCCTATGCCCATAGTAGAAGAGAACTTGCGAAATGGGAGGGGGATGACAAATTAGCAAAAACTACATTACTTACTTTTTTGGAAGATGATTTGATAAGAGTTTTTGAAAATTATGAAACATCAAAATTAATGATGGAAGCTTTGATTGAATGGATCAACATTTGATACCACTGTCAAAAAATAATTATAAAAATAATTTGATTAAAATGATAGAGAGACAAAGATAGATATGAAAGGAATATTGCTGTAAAGCTTTTGGAAAGCTCGAGAGATGGGTAATGGCTCTTAGATTTTTCCCTATGTTTTCTAATGGTTTAGTGAGCCCCTTTTATAAACATTGGAGCATATCCCCTTGCTACATATTGTAGATTTTATATCGAATAGTCTAGATTTCTCTCTGCCCATATAAATAGCTAAGCCTTCATTTTTTATCATTATCTCTTTCTTACCTCAAAGAAAAAATGTTTGGTTTAATGTGAACGTTAGAATATCATTGATGGGTGGTTAAGAAAAAGAAAGAAAGAGAATGAAATATATCATAAAAGATAGTAAACGGGTTTGATGAATTAAATGCATTTAAAAATAAAAGGTACGAGTGGGACCATGAACACTGTGGTGGTCATGAGGCCTTAGTGACCATACTCCAACAAATCTGAGCTGATTTGCAACAATTGGAAATTAAATAAATGGATGGCTCAAATATTGCATTACAAGACACACCTTCTTTAAGAATTTCAAATATTTTTCTTTTCATATATGTATATCTAGTGGTTGAGATGATTAATTGGAGGTTTCCAACGTTGGAACAATCTTTTTGGATAAATTTTGAGGGCGCCTTAGTTTTGTATTATAAGATTGACACCTTTCAGTTTAATATTATAAGATTGACACCTTTTCTAAACCTCATCATTTGCATATTTATCAATATGCATCTAATATATAACGCATGAATATATGTCCTTTTTATTTCCAAAATTACGTGCGGCACTGCCCCCCCCCCTCTCCTGCGGTTTTTTTTTTCCTAAGTTGTCCTCATGTTTGGTAATGCAAATATGGGACAGAAGGAGGGCTATTTTTTTTTCCCAAAATAAAAGAGTTGTTCGCATTTGAATTACCGGACTGCAAGATGTTCTTCCTAGGTAAATAGAATATGATAGGTGGGGGTTAGAGAGCTTAGAAATACCCGAGCCTAGGGTTTGAAGGTTTAGGGGCTATGAAGGCTTCACAGGTTTTGGGTTGGTTTTGAATGGAAGCACCCACTCATGATGGTCAATGGTGCTTCATATGTGACAAAAATAAGTCAGATCAGGTGAGGTGGAAAGGTCCCCTCCATCCTATTCATCATCAAGGATGAGGCATTCCCTTACGTAAAGACGGACACAACCATGAAGATATGGGTAAAACTGTCCAAAAAGAAAGAAGTCGGGCATGAGGAGCATCTGATGAGGATCATCATGAGTAAAAGTGAGAGCTTCAGGCAGACATAGCTACGAAACTGCGGGTACAATGGCCAAAAAGAAAATTGGGCTTGCTGAAAACCCGAAAGGGTGCCATGAATAAAAATGAAAGATGGGAGTGGCCATGAAGCCACGAGAAGAAGAAGAAAGTTTAGTAGAGAGAGAAAAATAAAGAGGTTTGTACTTGGGAGAAAGAGAAGTCAAGCGAGAAAGAGAGGGTAATCATTGTTGGGTTTATGTGGCTTTTAAAGGCCTCATGAGAGCTTGTATGAGCATTTTATATAGTGGAACATAAACTTAGTATGAGTGCGGTCCTTTTGTGGACCATACTAGGCAAATGCGATTTGCTGATACTCGAACTAGGCTTGACAAGCTAGGCTAGTCGAGGTTTTGCAAAACCCAAGGTACTTGGGCATGAGGATCTACGGAGAAGGGTTTAGTGGGTTAACCCTTGATGAGGTCGGAGTATGCCCAGATGGGAGCCAAGGGACTGTGTGGCCCATGTGTGTGATGAATAGCCTTTAGAGATAGGGCTTAAACCTCATCGTTATATCATCACACGACATGTACATAAATAGCCATTTTGAGATTCACCAATGAGGGTGAAGCTTGTACATGTGCGAGACATTACCCCTATGCACCATAGAGTCATGGTTGCATCATGGTATGGAGGATCATGATTTTTTGTCTCTAGGGGAAAACCTGAAATCCATAAATTGGGATTGCGTCCCTTAGTCTATTGGCTGACTTTGTTGATCCAATCATGAGCCTGCAGTGGATTGTGGGTTATGGGAACTGCTGGGTCATTTTGAGAAAACTTGGCGGTTCATGATTCGTAGTTAAAGGTGGAGTGCTCCCATAATTGATAATTTCCTAGATTTAACGGATCCGATTCCCATTAAAATTAATTAATTTTATGTTATGGGATTTTGAAAATGTTTATTTGAATTTCTGTGAATCTTCTGATATTTTATTTTCATCATTTGGATTTATAAATTAAGAGAAATTAATTTTCCAATGTTTTAAATAAACTATAAGATTTCAAAATTCTAAATATGAAATAAAATATTTTCTAAAAATATTTGGGACCTCCATAAGATATGGGGCCCAAAATTTAAAAGGATGTGGATTAGGTGGGGCCCACACATGGCCACCAAAAGGGTGACACGCCCCACCCATTCATGTAACATTATTGGGAAGAATGTTACTCCTATTGGTTAGCTTATTTTTTTTATGTATAGCCAACTTATGTGATAAGGTTGAATATTTGAGATATTTACTAATTCTTTGAATCAAGATTGATTGATCAAATAATTAAGGATTGGGTATATTAAAATATAAACTTTTCTCATTTGATGGGAATAGATTTAGGAAAGGGAGGATAAGGTTCTAGCTCATCTCTTTGAATCTTGATGGTGGATCAAAGAGATAAATGACTCAAATCTCTCACCCCACAAATCTCCCTAGATCGACGATTGAGATTTGACCTTCAGAATTGAGGAAAAAATCTATGGCATAGAAAATCTATAAAATGAGGTCTCCCCTTCATAAAATTACGTATGTGTATTCTCTCTCTTCCTACCCATAATTTAGCTCCTCTGGATTACCAACGGGAGGCAAGCACACCCCAATTTTATCTCTCTCTTTCTCCAAGTTATTTTAGGTGCCTTTTTCTCTTTGGGGAATTCTCTTTGGGTGTCATGCCTAAGCCTAGGTAGTGTTTTATTTGTGGGTAGCAAAGGGGTGGAACCCCTTGCTAGTAGATATCTCCCTCTCTCTTCATATTCATCTCTCATCTCTCTAAAATCAATCTAAGAGGCTTGATCAAGAATAAGCCATTGAGGGGATTTTTGCCATAGTAGGGAAATCAGCATACCGATCATAGATCCCGAGCACCATCGGAAGGAGGAGACTCGATGTGGGGTGTACTAAGCCTGATTGAGGTAATCTCCGGCAATTGGACCTTTTTAAATATTTACTTCTCTTCCCATAAAGCAATAAACACTAATTTTGTTTCTTGAATAAAGAATTGTATTTGAAGAGGTAGCAATTGAGAACCGATTTTATTTTTATTTTATTTATTTCAAGAGTTGTTCATTTATAATTGGACATTGTAAGTGATCTTGCCGGTGTAGGGGTAAATAATTTGTTTTTAAATATATACATCGTGCTTTATCATAGAGTCCTTTCATTGACATCAGAGAGAGGTTAATATTTGAAGCCTTAGATGTCTTTACCCTTTGTTGAGTCGAGATCAAACTTGGGAATGAGATGTAAGAAAACTACTAATCTTTGTGGTCAAGCAATACACCCCGTTAAGAATTATTGAAATTATCAACACCCCGAGAAAGACACTCTGCAGATTAGATATTCTATGCTATTTTGGAGCAGTTATATGAAGATGATAATGATGTATTTCTCTTTTGCATACTCAGTGATTTTGTGTGTCTTTGGGAGTAGGATCTACCTACAAACTTTCAGTGGGAGATCCTAAGGGAATTGAGAGTTATGGACTCATGAATGAAGGGTGTCAGTTTTGACCTTGAAAAATTTAGGAACTGTCCATTGCGTTTCATGATTTTTCCCACCAATGGTATTATGTTATTTCTTGTTTAAATTTTGTTGTGACTTATAAAATTGAGTTTACTTTCAAACAAAAAATTTTTCATTAATAAATTCTTTGTAGTTTGAAAGATATGATCAATTATTGAAGAGTGCGCAAGTGCTGTTTTATGCAATGAAAACTATTTTCATGACTTAAAAGTCATGACTTTATTTCTAATCTTAACAGAATATTTTATGACTCACAATAAGTTTTTAAACTTCCATTCTGAGTCTAGTTTTTAATAAATTTGATTTGAGAGAGAAATATCAATTTGAAGAGAGGAATAAAAATTTTGGATTGAAGAGAGATCATCCTGAATTTTTTGCAATTATGGTGTTCTCTTCATTGAGACTTAAATATCTATAACTATCAAGCCTACTTAACAGTATGATATGAGGCTTGTGGAAATATATGTGCTACCATTATGTGTCTACTTTTAAACAAAATTAGTTTGAAAGGAAAAATCCACAAGGATAGGGATAAAATACAATTTTACTAGACAATATTCATTTTGAAATTCTGCAGTATGAGTTATTTTGTGATGTATATGTCACTTTATTTATTTATCTGAAGGAAGGTATTATTTGGGATTCATACCATGAAGTTATGATTTGGTTTTGAGTCTAGTTTTCAAAACAAGAGATTTTAGAAAGAAATTATGTGAGGTTTGAGAGAAACAATTTTTTTATTGACATATGCTCAGCATAATTTTCTGTTGAGAAAATTGTATTGTGACAAAAAAAAAGTCACTAGATGTAGACTCACTAAATGGTGTGATTTAGGGATGGAACTGAGCATTATTTTATATTTTTTAGTTCATTTCAGTACCTAAAAGGATTTGGAGAGAAACTCTTTATGAGTTGAGAGATATTATATTTTTATCATGGGATGCTCATATTCTATTCTGTAGTAAATTAAAAGATGTGATATGTTTATGCATACCTTTGGATTCATAGTAATAGAGACCTTTTTAGAGCTCATTTAAAGGGTTGTATAGTGTGCCATGCATATGATTTACTATAATAAAACTTCGGAGAGAGGAACTACAGAGTTGGGAAGATACGACACTATTTGAAGAGTGTTCGATCTGGGAACAACAAAAAGATGAAGAAACACAATACCTATAAGAGCATCTTGGTTTCTTCAAAATGAAGGGATACATAGAGAGACTTGGAGGTAGCAAAGGAAAACTAAAGATCAGTAGGAGAATCAAATTTGTGATATTTAAAATGAGAGGATGAAGAAGAATTTTTTCTTCACAGTGTTATGCAATGAAGAATCCAAGTGTTGAAGAAATGGATACATCGTGACATGTGAAATTGAAGACCAATATATCCTCCATCAGTTGTGTGCTCTTCCAAGATCACAAAAGTTTGTCAAACAAGTAAAAGCAATGAATCAAGAAAGCCCAAGTACCACGCTACATGATTTTGAGGTATGAAATCAATCCGATATTTACATGGTAAGGTCATAGAGGGAAAGATGATTCAATAACTTTTTATATGCTTTGGTCATATTTTGGTTAATTGTTTGTGAATATGTATGTACTATATGAACATTGAGTGATATGTGCTAACAAATTTGAAAGAGCCTGTTTATGAATACCATGTGTTATGGTGCCTTCTTGTACTAAGAGTACAAACTACTTAAGGTAGTGATACACATGGAGATGTGATTTGATCGAGGCTTTGAGTCCTATGTATGAAATACGATATATGGGTATGGCTCATTCAAGTATGTAAGCATGAAGGGAGTTTTTTGATGGAACTCAGTCTTAGTGACTATCCTCCCAATAATATCCAGTAATAGGATGTGCTACATGTGATGATGATCCCTTCATAAAGTCTCCATATTTATTAAAAAGAATTTTTGTGAAGATTTTGATAACAATTCTTTAGTCATGCTTTATTTTAGATAAAATTGTAATATGAACTGTATGACATGTTTTCATAGCTGTAAACATGACTTGGTAGGTGAATGCGGTAAAATGATTTTTGAATACTAAACATATATTTTAATATTAAATTGGATGTCTTGAGAAAAACCAGAGTCTTTAAGAAAAATCATTTTAAACTGTTAAACAATTATCTAACCATTGTTTGTGATATATTTATCCAGTCAATTTTTTTTAAAAGGGAGAAAGCCATTATGCCTTTAAGGTATTTATAAAATTGAGAGAAAGACTGTCATGCACGATTTTTTTATACTCATATGCCTTGACTCATGTTTGTAGTTATTTAGAATAGGCCTTGAACCATAGGGAATATTGTAGAAAGGTCATCTTGCTAGGCTTCCATGGCACATGTTATATTGATTAGATAACTTGGTTTGTATGGATTTACTACCAAGATGACTAATATGGTTGAACCTTTGTGGTTTATAAACGGTTTGCATATTGTGAAACCAATGGGCATTGAATTACTTGTTGCATGAGACTTGATATGCTACTTTATGATATAGACATAAGAATGTTGATAATGTATATATTGTATGTGCAATAATTGAGTGGGAGCTGCTATAGTCCCAAATGTTTTAGTTTCTTGGATATTCAGATATACAGATGCAAGTTTTCTCAAGGATCCAGATGATGTGAAGTCTATATCTGCATACATGTTCATACTTGAAGGGAGTACAATTTCTTGAAAAAAGAAACATGATGCGGTGGCATTGTCCATCCTGAAGTAGAATACATGGCATGTTGTTTGGCGGCCTAGAATGACATATGGATTAAGAAATTTCTTAATCGACTTGAATTTCAACCCATATGTTGTGAGGCAGTAAGGATTTTCTGCAACAACACGACGACGATACGCATGTAAAAGGGAGTCACGATTCCATGATACAATCATGACTCTATGGTGCACGTCCATAGACCATGATACAATCATGACTCTATCCAATGATTTGATTTGATTAGTCTATATATATATATATATATATATATATGGGT
>NW_006500144.1:87739-111491 GCF_000471905.2 Amborella trichopoda | reverse complement strand
TCAATGGGAGTATGGTCCCTTGAGGACAATACTAAGAGAATGTTGTTTGCTTATACAGGACTGTGCTTATCGATCTAGGCCAGTCGGTTTGAAAACCCAAGGTACCTGGGCATAAAAAATAAACCGAGGAGGGTTTTGGGTTAGCCATTGATGAGGTCGGAGCTTATGCCTAGATGAGTGAGCCGAGGGACTGTGTGACCCTTGTGTGTGATAGTAGGCCTACTAAGAAGGGGGCCAAAGCTTCATCCATGTTCCATCACACGGCATGCATAGCGATAGATTGTTCGGGAAAGCCAGATATCCACCTTTGGGTGAAGCGTATGCATGTGAGAGAGATACCCCTATACGCCATAGAGTTGTGGTCGCATCAGATCGTGGTGACCTTGACTCATCTTTAGGGGAGGACCTGTAATCCACAGACTGGGATTGGGACCCCTTGATTCATCAACACGACTTTGGTGACCCGCTAATGAGCTCTTGCTTGGATTGTGGGTTATGGGAAACAATTGGTCGGTTTGATAAAGCTAGTGTGGTCTGCAGTCCACAGTTGAAGGTGGAGTACCTTGTTATTATAGATTGAATTCCTAAAACCATATGGATCCTTCTCCCATCATATTAATTTAATTGTTCTCATTTTATTATTGAAATGATTTTAGTTTTATTATTTGATTTTTTATGAATCTCTCAATATTTTATTTATGATTTTTGGACTTATAAAGATATAGTTATTAATTTTACAAAATTGTAAAAATTCAAATACATACACACACACACACACACACACACACACACACACATATATATATATATATATATATGAAATTGTTTTGTTTAAATTTACAACAATTTATAAAAATTCCATGGGGGGCCCAAAGTGCATGGGCCCACCATGTGGCATTTGGTTGGGGGCCCACATGTGCCACAAATGGGTGCCACGCCCCACCCTTTGGATTCTCTTTAATTGCTTTGTGTTCAAGACATTGAGTTATGGTTACTTTGATTTGTGGCATGTGGTCAAATTTTGGAAGGGAAGTATTGACCATCTCTTAGTTTGTTTTATAACACTTTGCTTTTAAGGGATATGGTCAATTTGAATAGATAGTAAACATTGACCTTATCTTTTTTATATTTGGTAGTATTTATTTACTTGATATTATTTGACATATCTTTATGGAATATGTGAGATGGATCATACAATTTTATGGAATGCATGATATTTATTTTATTTAAATATATTGATGGGAAAATAGTTTAAGGAAATGGGGATAATGGTCCAAGCACCTTCCATAATGTTGATGACCCATCTATAGAATGGATGGCTCAGATCTCTCACCCCATAAGTCACCTTGATTAACGGTCTAGATTCAATCTCATTAAAGAGGTAAACTATGGGAAAACCCTAAGAACCCCTAAACCTAATTATTCACTATAAATTGGGGTGCTCTTCCCCATCTCTATACACCCTCTCTCTCTCACCCCTAATCTCTCTCTCATCTCTCTCTACTAGAGGGGCACGCCCCACTCTCTCTACTCTATATTTCTCTCTCTAACTTTCTCTCTCCAAAACCTTAGGCAGTACTCTCTCTCTTCTTTAGAGCTCAGAAAAAACTAAGGGTTGGAAAAATTAGAGGGAAGCCTAAGTTAATTTTGGGGGTTAAGGTTTAGTAGAGATTTTAAGGGTGGTTACATAGTTGGTCAAAATCAGCTATCCTGGTTCGAGATTGAAGTTAGACGATAGATCCCGTGCCATTGGATGTGGTGACTCGTTGTGGGGTATAAAAAGCCCGATTGAAGTAATCTCTGGTATTTTTTCTTTTATTTGCTTGTTCTTTTATTTTATATTCTCAAGCACAATATTAGGTTATATGAATGGCATCAAGTAGTTGAGAATTATTTTATTGATGTGTTATTTATTTTTAGAATTTCTATTGTTTGTAATTAGACCATCAATGAGTGATCTTGTTTCCAAAATTATAAGGGCTGATAACTACAAAAAAAAAAAAACAATTGTATTTCCCCAGTAAATGATCACATAGGTCTTTCTTTCAGAGAGACCAATATGTTTGATTCCTAGTGGAGCAGGGTGGGAGAGGGTTCACGGGAGGGAGAGAAAGGGGCAAAAATCTGTTCACGAGAGAGAGAGAGAGGGGCAGGTTGCTGGTTGTTCAAGGTGGAGGAGGTCTGCATGCGAGTGGAGAGTGAGAGAGGGGCAGATTCTGCATGCGAGTTGATAGAGAGAGAGAGGGGCAGGTTGTTGGTTGCTCAGGGTGGAGGACGTCTGCATGCGAGTGGAGAGAGAGAGGGAGAGAGGGGCAGGTTGCTGGTTGCTCAATGTGGAGAAGCTCTTCACGTGAGTGGAGAGAGAGAGGAGGGGCAGATTGCTGGTTGCTCAATGTGGAGAAGGTCTTCACGTGAGTGGAGAGAGGGAGGAGGGGCAGGTTGCTAGTTGCTCATAGTGGAGGAGGGCTCATGGGAGAGAGAGAGTTTACCCACCTCTGCACGTGAGTGACCCGAGAGAGAGAGACTGCGCCTCTGCACGAGGCGTTAGGCGTCAGAAGGCATCACAGCCGTTGGGCACTAAGATTTAATCACAGCCATTCGGCTTACCAAATCGTTTTCCATATATATATATATATATATATGAAAATGCAGAGAATTGCCCACTAGCTGTGAGCGTAGCAGGCAAGATTTATTCTTGGTCGTTCTAATGGTCACGACCTTATTTCGTATTTTAATTTTAAGTTTTTTTAATAATTTTAAATAACTAGAAATTTTAGATATGTATTATCCAAAAATAGGAGAATCTAATAAAAATATCAAAATATTAATTTGCAAGTAATAAATTGACCAAAATATGCTTGAAATGTTTTGGGAGTATTTTGGTCAATTTTATTTTTGTAAATTATTTTTAAAATATTTTTATTAAGTGCCCATTGATGAGAAGAATTGATGCCTAAAATTTTAAGTTATTTGGATTTGTATAAAATAAATTATAATTCAAATACAAATATGAAGTCGTGACCGTCAGATCGGCCCAGATTGAATCAATCTGGGCCGATCTGATGGTCACAAATATCCGATAGTGTTTGAATATTATTTATTTTTATATAAATCTAAACTAGAAATTTTAGGAGTGTGTTCATAAAAAATATTTGAATCTTCAAAAAATATCAAAAAACTATTTTACATGAAATAAATTGACCAAAATACTCCTGAAAAGTTTTGGGGATTTTTTGGTCCTTTCTTGTGAATAATGTTTTAAATATTTTTATTACGTGCGCCTTGATGATAAGAGCGCACCTTAAAATTTCAAGTAATTTGGATTTGTAGAACAAAAATTAAAATTGAAACACGAAATGAGGTAGTGACTGTCAGAACGGTCCAGATTCAATCTAGGCTGTTGGGCTCATATGTTTATATGAACTAGTGGGCTATTCCCAGCTTTTTCCATATATATATATATATATATATATGAGATATGATCCTAAAGGACCCTCTCTCACCAATATGTGTAGGACCCCAAAGGATCACCATTAAATTTGGCACGGATCTCTAAAAATATCAAGTCCCACACCCATGTGATAACATTTCTAGGGTTCCATGCTAAATTTAATGTTGATCCTTTGAGGTCCTACACACATGGGTGGGGGAGGGTCTTATAAGATCATTAATATATATATATATATATATATATATGAGCCCAATGGCCCAGATTGAATCTGGGCCGATCTGATGGTCACGGACGCCCGTCAGTGTTTCAATTTTAAGTTTTTTCTATAAATCTAAATCATTGGAACTTTTAGAAGCATGTTCTTCTCATCAAGGCGCACCTAATAAAAATATAAAACAAAATATCTGCAAAAATTAAAATGACCAAAATGCCCCCAAAACTTTTTTAAGGGTATTTTGATTAATTGTCTTTCATATAAAATAATTTTTTTGATATTTTTTTAAGATTCATCTATTTTTTATGAACACATGCCTAATATTTCAAGTGATTTGGATATGTAGAAAAAATTTAAAATTAAAAGACTGACAGACATCTATGACCGTCAGATCGGCCCAGATCCAATCTAGGCTATTTGGCTCATATGAACTTATATGTTCATTTGAGCTAGTGGGCTAACCCTAGCTTTTTCTATATATATATATATATATATATGAAGATACTACAAAACGCCTATAGGCTAATGTGAACAGTGATTTCATCTACCCTCATCACTGTCCGAAGTCCATCGTACGATCATGATTGTCCGGTAGTATTTTCATTTTTAATTTTTTTTCTACAAATCGGAATGACCTGAAATTTGGACTGTGGGTTCATAAAAAATAGGAGAATCTACAAAAAATATCAAAAACATATTTTACATGAAATACATTGACCAAAATACCCCTACAAAGTTTTGAGAAATGTGGTTTCAATATTAGAAATGTGGTTTCAATATGGGTGCGGATTGTATAGAGCTGAGGCTCTAAACAATCAAGGTCAAGGGACATTCAAATCGTGTCGAGAAATGTGGTTTCAATATTAGAAATAGTTGTGATAGTCTTAAATTATATTTTCATCTCTAACTGTAAAATTTAAATATTCTACAGTAGTATAAATCGAACAGATCTATGAAAACTTGAAAATCGTGAAAATTGACGGTCGAAAAATTACATTACAAGATGCACTATTTTCATTACTTGAAATCTATTTTTTTCTCATGTCCATGCACCTTTAAGTTGAGATGATCAATTTGAGGATATTTGGGAATCAAAACAACCTCTTCTAGTGAAAGTTTTGAGGTGCACTTTAATTTGATTGTTTAGAGCCTCGTACTTACTACATTTCAAGTTCGATTCCTACCATTAAACTATCTAAACAAAAGGTTTTACGAAAGGAGCGTAGGTTTAATTGGTTGGACTTGATGATTTGCAACACTACGTCTTAGGCTCAATTCTTATCAAGTGTAGGGACCCTGTCCCCACTGACACACCAAAAAAAAAGATCGCTTTGTTTTTGGGAAAAAAGCTTGGGCTTAACTGGTTAGTGCTTGACGATTCACAGCGCTACGTCCTAGGCTCAATTCCTAATAAGGATAAGGGCCCTCTCCCCATTGACTCACCAATAAAATAAAATAAACATTATGAGAATGGGTTGGGGCCTTGGCGGTTGCTAAGTCCTCTGATGAAGTCTCAAACTCCATTTATCAAAGGGTCATCATCATTATCGCTTTAACCTTTTCCCAATTAACTGAGGTCGGCTATATGAATTCTAGCTTTCCATTATGCTTTATGATGAGGTGTCTAACTCCATTCTCAACCAACGGTCATCATCATTATCATTTTAGCCTTTTCCCAATTAATTGTGGTCGGCTACATGAATCCTGGTTTTCCATTCTTCTCTACTAAATGCCATATCCTTAGCGAGGCCATAAGTCCTCATATCTTTTCGGACTACTTCTAACCACGTCCTTTTGGGCTTACTCCTTGCCCTTTTCAATCCTTCCACTTGAACTAACTCGCACCTCCTAACAGGTGCTACACTTGGTCGACACCATATATGGTCAGCACACCTACGTCTACTCTCTCACATTTATCGCCTATTGGTGCCACACCAAATTCCCTCGAATAGATTCATTTCAAATTCCGTCCCTTCTCTTCTTATCACTCATCCATCTAATCATCCTCATCTCTGCTATACTCGTTCTATGGGTATATTGTTTTTTGTCTACCCAACATTTGCCCCATAGAGCAAAGCTGGTCTCACCGATATCCTATACAATTTTCCCTTCAGCCTCATTTGTTTGCGGCGATCACATAAAGTTCCAGTTGCACATCTCCACTACGCCCACCCTGCTCTAATTCAGTGTGCGATATCTTTCTCTATCTCTCTACTCTTCTTAGATTATCGACCTAAGATATCGAAAATGCGGTCTTTTTATACTTCCTGGCTGTCAATCTTAACTATTTCCTTATCTCTACTCCTATTATTACTAAACTTTCACTCCATATACTTTATCTTCGTCAGACTAATTTTAAACCCTTTGGATTCTAAGGCATCCCTCCAAATTCTAACTTTGTGTTGACGTCGTTTCGGGTCTCATCAATCAAAACTCTGTCATATGCGAACAATATGCACCTCATTCTATAGATGCCTAGTTAAGTCATCTATAACCAAGACAAAGATGTACGGGCTCAATGCTAACCTTTGATGTAGACCTATTGTTACTAAAAACTCACTCGTCTCTCCCCTAGTTATCGCTCTATTATATATATATCTAACCAAGTCGATGTAGTGTCTAGATACGCCTTTCTTTTTTAACACCCGCCAAATCAAATCTTGAGGTACGCTATCATAAGCTTTATCTAATCAATAATGACCATGTGGAGATCTTTTCCCTTCGCCCTAAACATCTCAATCAGTTGCCTAAGTAGGAAACTAGGATCAGTTGTTGACCTTTCTGCCATAAAACCAAATTGGTTTTCAGATACACTTGTTTCATGCCTTAGTCATTGCTCAATGACTCTTCTCGGAGCTTCATAGTATGGCCCACAAGCTTGATCCCTCGATAATTTGTATAGTTTTGTATGTCTCCTTTGTTCTTGTAAATAGGTTCGTTCATTTGTTCGGCATTTTCATTGTTCTCAACACCCCGTTGAACAACTTCGTCAACCAATCAATGCCAATTTCTCCTATGCACTTCCAAACCTCTATTGGAATATCATCTGGCCCTAAAACCTTTCCTATCTTCAACCTTTTCAAGGCTTCTTTCAATTTCGATATCGTAATCCTATGAATGTATCTATGACTTCCCCCGTTATATGTACCAATAGTCCCTTCTACTGCTATGGTCCCATAGTGTTCGTCAGTTAATAAATTTTTAAAATAGACTCTCTACCTTTCGTCGACCTCATCATCCTTCACCAATATCCTTCGAACCTCACTCTTAATGCATTTATTATTAGTATAAGTCCCGACACTTTTTCTCTCTTATTTGTGCTAATTTGAAGATATTTTTTTTGCCTTCTCTTGTTCGTAATTTATTACATAGATTATCATATGCCTTAAGTTTAGCCTTATACTTACTATTTGTTTAGCATTTTTCTTAGAATTTTTATATTCTTCTAAGTTCTGATCGCTTCTATTATACTGCCAAATTTTATAACGTGATCATTTTTATCTAATGGCCTTATGAACCTCATCATTCCACAACCAAGTTTCCTTATTGAAGTTTTTTTTCCCTCTAGACTCTCCTAAAATTTCTTTTGTCACCTTCTTGATACATTCAACCATCTCATTCCATAGAACATTGACATCATGTTCAGAGTTCCATTTTTCATCTTCAACTAATTTATCTCTAAATAAGTCTATTTTCTCATTTTTTAAATTCCAGCACCTAGTTTTTGGATGCGAAGTACTCTCACCCATTCTCTTTCTGCAAACGTCCATGACCACGAGCTTATGTTGGAAAGTCAAACTCTCTCCTGGGATAACTTTGCAGCATTTACATGATGTTCTATTTACCTTCTTAACTAGAAAGATGTCCATCTAGCTGTTATGTGTTCCACTATTATAGGTTATTAAATGTTCATCTCACTTTTTAAATTAAGTATTGTTATTGCTAAGTTGTAGCCCATAGAAAAATCTAAAACTGTCTCACCCATCTGATTTCTTTCTCCAAACCCATATCCCCCATGTACCCCTTCATATGTTCTATTATCCTTCCGTACATGACAATTTAGGTCCCCACCTAAAAAAGTCATCTCTCCATTCGGTATATCTTGGACCATTCTATCTATGTCCTCCCATAATTGTCTCTTAATTCTATCATCTAATCCTACTTGTAGTGCATAAACGCTAATTACGTTAATTATCTCTTCTGCTAATATGACTTTAATTAATAAGATTCTATCACGTATTCTTTTGACAATAACTACTTTATCTTTTAAATCTTTATCTACTATTATGCCTACGCCATTTCTATTATTATCATTTCCTGCATACAATAGTTTATACCCATCTATTTCTCTAACCTTTTCTCCTTTCCATTAAATTTCCAGTAGACACGTTATATTTACTCTCCGTCGTCTTACTATATCCGCTAACTCCATACTCTTACCTGTAAGTGTTCCTACGTTCCATGGGATTAAACGAATCCTATTCTCTTGGACTAGCTTATTTATCCATGCTCGTCTAAGGTGTCGCAAGAACCTTTGCCTATTTTTCACCGCAATCAAGCAGCATTGCATTGCGTCACTGCTGGGGAATTCCCTAGCTACCTTGTTCAGAACAGTGCGTCGCTTTTGGGGAACATCCTAGCATAAGTAGATATTATAGTTTATCAGGATTAACGATGGGTTATAGCAAAATTTTACATTGGTTGCTTACCTAATACAATCATGCCCTTTTACCCAGGCATGGGATGGGTTAAGGGAAAGTTTAGGGTCACCAACCTTCTTAGACCAATTCTTACCAAAGGCTAGGGGCCCAAATCCTACTAACTTACCCGTTTTAAGAATGGGCTGAGGCTTTGGTGGTAATACTACTAAGCTCCATGATGAAGTATCTGACTCCATTCTCACCAAAGGGTAGGGGCTCAAATCCCCACTGATCTACACCTTATTTACCAAATAGTAGGGGCCTAAATCCCGACTGACTTACCCCTTTGGGAAAGGGGTTGACTTTGTGGTGGTAGCACCGCACATCCTAGTCACCATGTTATGGTTTCCATTCCCACTCACACCACCCCAATAATATTTAAGAAAAACTAACTCCTAAAATAATTAAAAAAATAAGTAGCGGCCCTTCTTCCCCAGTAAATTACAAAAAAAAAACCTTATATAAACTTTTTCTTATATTGTACACCTTGCAACAGATTATCCATTTTCAAGATTTTAAAACGTTTGTAAATCTGCTTGATTTTTGCCATTTTTGGAGTTTGAACTTTTCTAATTAGAGATGAAAATAGATTCTCAGACCGTCTTATGAATTTTCGAAACAAAATTTGGATATTACGACAAAGTTTATAAGTATGTTTTATTTTGATTGTTTAATGGTTGCAACCTCATACATACCACACCTACATATAATATTATGACAAAGTTTAAAAGTATGTTTTATTTTGATTGTTGCAACCTCATATATACCACACCTACATATGTGTGATTGTTTAAAGGTTGCAACCTCATATATACCACACCTACATATGTGCACCCAGGAAGCAATTGAGTTTTTCTTTTCGTTGGTAAGTTTGAAGATTCGATCTCTGGACTTTTACCGTGTGAACTTTTGTATAAAATTTATTTCATGATACCCTTTTTATTTCTATAGGGAGCAAGTCCTGCTAAAGAAGCTAAGATGTCCGAACCATGAGGCCGTGAAGGTTAGTGATTTAACAAGAAGGAGAATAAATGGACCACAAAAAGTTACAAGGAGAAAATAATCAAATTGAAATTACAATTTTTTCTTCAATTGGTAAAATACGAATAGCTTGAAGCTGTTAATTTCTAAGATAAATACCTGTAGATTAAAAACCAAAAGTTGCATCAGATTTAAGTGGGTATTGGGCCCTGCAAAACAAAATATAAAAAGAAAACAAATACATAAAAGAAAACCTAGAATGCATTGATAGGATTATCAATACTTGGATTTGTCCCCAAACTACATAAGGAGCATGGGTTGCTAATCGAAATCCTATAGGCCTGTACCCCATGGTGATGGGTATACAATGCGAGCGAACCAGCTCCTTTCTCTTCTTTTTGTCTCTAAATCTCTAACTCATTTCTTTCTTTCATTCCTCAAGAAACCCTCTATTTTATAGAGTCACTACCTCGTAGAATTAATTATAGAGTAAATTACGTGCGTACACTATTGGGGGAGGCCAATTACCATTTGGTGTCTAATTTGACCGAAATTACGAGCACCAACTCTTCTATTTTTTTTACTAAGTTTTCCCTCTGTTTGGCAATGCAAACATGTAAACACCAGAGAGGGCGCTATTCTTTCCTTTTAAGTGAATTCCATTTCTTTCGCTCACTAATACTAAACCCATATGCTCCATTCTTTCATTCACCATCTCCCCAAAAACGTCGGTGGAAAAAACCCCAAACCCACCAGCAAAAGATGAAAAATGGATTTCAAGTTTGAAAATAGCGCATTTTTGGACTGTCAATTTTCAAGAATTTCAAGTTTTCATATATCTGCTCGATCTACACTATTTTTAAAGCTTTAAATTTTATAATTAGAGATGAAAGTATATTTTAAAACTATGACAAAAATTTCCCGTATTGAAACCATATTACTGAATACTATTTGAAGATACCCTCTACTTTGATAATTTAGACTCTCGGCTCTACACAAACCGCACCTCCTACATACCTGGTTAGCTCAGGCACGACCGCATGAGTCAACTCCATCAAGGTCCAAAGAACCACGCCAACATTACGCTGCTTGAGGCATGCAACATGGAATAGGGGGAGAAATGCAGGTTAAATGGAAATATACAATGAAATAATTCTTTTCTTTCCAGAGAATCTTTTCTTTGTGAAAGAGATAAGTACCTGATTACCCAAAAAAACAAAGAGATAAGCACCATCTAAGGCGTGACTGCTTTGGGAGGGCGCATGCCCGCTTAGGGAGGCTGCGTGCCCGAAATCTCTCTACTTATAGGGAAAATAAATTTATTGAGATTTATTACCAGATTCTAGAGGTTATTAAGAGCAGGCCAGACCTTATAAATGAAGTCTAGTGGTCAACCGTGCCTTACGTGGGTGCATGCTTTGTTTCCTCTCCTGCATCTCTTCTCTCTTGCGACTCTCCACTTTAGTGAAGAAAGAAATGTGGTGGGCCTCGACTAGAAACTGAGCAACCAAGCCACGGTGGTTGCCACAGTTGAATTCGTAGAGGACGACTTCCATCCCACTGACCCCGGTCATAGCCCTGGTGTAGGACACGACACCCCACCCCCTGGCCCTGAATTTGTTGTGGATGATTTCCGTCCCACCGACCCTGGTTATAGCCTTGGAGTAGGACATGACACCCCGCCCCCTGGCGCAGAATTTGTTGTGGACGATTTCCGTCCCACTGACCCTGGTCATAGCCCTGGCGTGGGACATGACACCCCGCCCCCTAATGCAGAATTTGTTTTGGACGATTTCCCTCCCACTGACCCTGGTCATTTCCCTGGCATGGTACATGACACCCCATCCCCTGCCCTAAAATATGTTGTAGACGATTTCCGTCCTACTGACCCTGGTCATAGCCCTGGCGTGGGACACGACACCCCACCCCCTAACGTTAATTTTGTTGTGGATGATTTCAATCCCACTAACCCTGGTCCTAGCCCTGCCGTGGGACACGATACCCCACCCCCCTGCTGGAAATTTGTAGTGGGCAATTTCCGTCTCATTCGCCCTGGTGCTTAAATTGTTATGGACGATTATCTTCCCACTTATCTGGGTCATAGCCCTGGTGTAGGTCATAAGTGACAGTTATGATGCCTCTCGCTCTCTCTTCAACGGGAGAGACAAAGCCTTGCATTGTAGTCTTGGATACATTGTCATGGAAATAAATTTCACCATTCTATTTTCAGGTGGTTAAGCTTTGGATTTGAGTCATTGCTTAAATTTTTTTAATGTTTTCTTAGCGCGTTAATGCCCTCTGGTTCGTAGTCTCTCTTTCAGTGGCTGACTTGCGCTTTCCTTACCTTAATAAAATTACACTGCACTATAATTGGAACTCTATAAAGATGGAAAATGTTTTGATAGGGCCGTCGTTCTATCAGATTAATTAAGGCCTCATTGAAAATTGTAGTTTTCACGTCAAAAAAGTTTCAAATCATTCATCTCGGCCTTAACTATTATAATTGGAAAAGCCGATCGGATTTCGAGCCCTAAAATAGTGTATATTGTAACACATTATTCAGACCGTCCATTTTTCCCTAAAAATAAGTGTTCACAGATCTGTAAGATTTATAATATATTTTTAGTTTGAAATTTCAGTTTGTATTTGAATTTGACTTTAAAACCATCATCGAGATTTCCAATGTCCAAAGGATTCGAGGTGAGGCTTTACTTTGTTTTTATAAAAGCCTAGGGCTTATAGAAACTACATCCATTAAAAAACATCATAATGGACACAGCAGAATGGGGTCTTTCTCCTTTTTCACCCTGCATATGAGGTGTTTTAAAAATGCTCGAGTCTGGGTCTCTTTTGGTTACCTTTTAAGGGAGAAAATTTCTCATTAACAAATGAATGGGAATCAAGTAATACGCTCTTTGTATTGTGGGAATCACGACTTAATCTAAAATTACTACTCCAAATAGTGCTCGCTTGACGGGCTATGGTGAAAATGAAAACAATAAACAAGGGAGGAGGAAACTAAGAAGCCATTTGGAACCTTGAAAAAACATTACCAGATATAATTACATTTCCTCCATTCGGATAAAAATTTGGGGCATAAATTTTTTTATGTGAGAAATCGTTCATCTATTTGAGCCCAAAACATAAACAATTGTTTTTCTTCCCACAAGTCAAAAATTAAAGTTTCCTATCAGATTTCCTTTTAGAGCTGAACCAACAAAAAAGAATTGAAATAATATATAGCCAGTTGGAGGAGGAAACTAAGACGCCATTTGAAACCTTGAAAAAATATTACCAGATATAATTACATTCTTCCATTCGGATCCAAAATTTGGGGCATAAATGTTTTTCTGGTAGAAATCGTTTTTCTATTTTGAGCCCAAAACATGGACAATTGTTTTTTTTCCCACAAGTTAAAAATTAAATTTTCATGTCAGATTTCCTTTTAGAGCTGAACCAACAAAAAAAATTGAAATAATATACAGCCAGTTGGAGCTCAAGCAAAGAAGGGCAATCTCTTCCCATTTTACTCTCTCTCCTTGCTAACTCAAATCTCTCTTTCCCTCTCTCTCTCCTATACCTTTGTTTCTTGACTCTCTCTTCTGTCGCTCCCCATTCATAGAAATCTCTTTCTATTTCTCACATGCTTTAGACGCTTCCTCTCTCTACCTCTACCATGTTTTCCTGTTTTAAGATTCTTGCATGTAACATTTTTTCTAGGTCAAAATATATCTTCTAGGGTGCATCTCTATGCAATCCAAACAACAAAATTTCATTTTTGTCAGAAATAGTTTTTACAAGACATGCATTTCACCTGCAATAGTTTTTTCTAGACAATTCTTTTTTTTTTTTCTAGGGATCCAAACAGGGCCAAAGTGATAAAACACTTGCAAGATAGTGATAACAAACATAATCAAGATAACAATCACAAAAAGAGTATAAATTTACATTAAAATGTTTTATCTAATCATGAAAAGCTGGATTATGTTGAATCTAGATGGCACTTTGGCTATCTTCATATAATGTTGGATATCAGAGTCACTGAAAAGAGAAGGGATCCCAACATCATCATTGATGATAAATAACATAATGGTACAACATGGATTCATGCCCTTGCTCTTTCACGAGATCACTAATCATTTAAGTGCATGACAAGGATGGCGTGTCAAATTTCTTGCTTTTCCATGATATCAATAATGATTTTAGAAATAGATAATAGCCTGTGGTAGAGTGCAATAAAGTGCAAAGTATGTTGCTTTCTTGGCTAATAGTCCACTGTCACTATGATACCATGATAAACTTAAGAGGTGTGGATTTTAGATTTAAGAAGGCATACATTCAGGGAGAGAGATATACGAAAAGAGAGGAATGAGACCCATAGTTGTCTCTAAGAAAAGAATGAAAACCTAGTGCTATTAATAAAGAGACTAAAAACATAGAAGCATAATGTACAAAAAGAATTAAGATATTCTCATATTTTGTGGGATTGAGATATATCATATTTTATGGGATTGAGATTGATATTGATAAGTTTTTTAAGGGAAATAGAAATTCAAAATGTATTAAGACTCTTGGATAGATCTCTTGGTCTTTTGAGATATATGTAACACCAATAGGGAGTTTCCTATTTAGTATGGACTCCTAATCTTATATATATGGGATGAAAGTGTAGATAATTTGTATGCCCTATTTGGGATATGAGAATATTGGCTCCGTTAAAGAGAGTGGGGGGGCAGGTCCTCCTGTGCATAAGATGCAATTTCTTCTTAGAGAAGAAAGCTTCCTATGGAAAAATATTGCGATGGTGCTTATTTTAGACTCTCGAAGATTGAGATGTTTGTTTCTTGTAGAGAAGCGATTCACATAGAGATTTTGGGTTGTTTCCTTTTCTAGTTAGAGAGAAAGTTAGTTTCTCATGGCTCTCGCGTCTCTATCTGGTATTGTTGGTAATGGTTGCCAAAAGTAAAGAGAAGGAAGGGAAATTAGTTTAAAAGAGTTTGCTCGACTTGAGTTTTGTTGAGGTAACTCTTTGTTCCAAAATCTTTTATGTAACTTTCATTGGTATAGTAGATTTCAATTTGCCGTGCCTGTGGATGTAGCCCTCCTGGGTGAACCACGTAAATCTTTATGTTCTTGTGGTGTTTATTTCATAATTTATTTCTCGTACTTTATTTGTCAAAAATCAACCCATTGGGTTTAGTACTTCCGTGCACAATACTCATAAAAAATTTGGATTACGTGGAATCTAGATGGTACCTTGGCTATCTACATATATTGTTGGATATTGATGTCACTGAAAAGAGAATGGATCCCAACATCATCACTGATAATAAATAACATAATGGTACAACATGGATGTCATGCCCTTGCTCTTCTACGAGATCACCAATGATTTAAGTGCATGACAAGGATGGCGTGTTAAACTTCTTGCTCTTCCATGAGATGAATAATGATTTTAGAAATAGATAATAGCTTGTGGTAGAGTGCAAAATATCTAGCTTACTTGGCTAATAGTCCATTGTCACTATGATACCATGATGGATTTAGATTTCAGAATGCATACATTCATGGTGAGAGATATAGGAAAATAGAGGAATGAGACCCTTTAGGATAGCTGTCTTTGAGAAAAGAATGAAAACCTAGTACTATTAATAAAGAGAATAAAAACCTAGTAGCATAATGTACAACATGTATTTTGGGTGCATGACTTTACTAGCTCTACTGTATTAAAAATAGACCATATAATATATATCATCCTTATGAGAGCCATTTTCCAACTATTTGACATCGGCTATATGAATCTAGTCTACAATTTTGCTCTATCAATGGTCATACCTCAATGAGGCCTTTACATTATAGAGCCAAACCCTATAATGTGTATAATCATCAAATACAACCCATCTATAGAGACACAATTAGAGCATTGATTGTGCCATATAATGAAATTCTTGAAAAAAAACGAGCCTTTCTATCATTTAGGTTTCAATTTATCCCCTTTACGAAAAATTTACTCCTCCAAGGTCTGGGATAATATAGAGCTTGATTTAAATTGTTAATCAATATGAAAAACTGAATTTGCCAGTATAGAATGTTTTATTCTTGATTACTAATTTCTATATAAAGAGAATTGAAATGAATTTGTGTTTCTTTTTCTTATGGCAAACATAACAACCGTTTCCCTTTTGTATGGTAGAAATGAATAACGTAAGGTGTAGCCATTCGTAATATGGGATCTTGTAATGGAAAAGATTTTATTTTGTAGGTAAGATTGCCAAAAGTGATTTAAATTATCTTTATTATCATTTAGTTGATATTTTTTGTAACAGCAATATATAAATAGTATTTTATAATTTATTTTTATTAGAGCAATTATCCTATGTATTAAAGATACACCTAATTAGGCATCAAAATTCCTTCTTAAAAGACTCAAAATCTCAAGTCCTATTGACTTGAAAAGCCTTGTCATGAAATTTATATTCAATTACCTTTTACCTTATTGCAAATTTTTTATCTAATACCCCCTTAAATGGCCCCTTTCCTGTGCCATCATTAAAAATCCCCCTCTTCTATCTCTTTCATCCTTCGCTTCTCTTTCTCTCTCATGACTTTAACTTCATGCTCCTCTCCTCTCTCTTATGGCAGTTGCAAGAGGTCTTGAAGAACACCAAGAAAATGAGAGAGAGAGAGAGCATATTAAATAGGTTTTAAAAATCAAATAATATAGTTTACGAGCATGTATTTTTTGAGTTCATATAGGGGCATATTCATAATAAATTAATAACAAATACATAACAAATATTTTGGAAAACAAATATCTTGGACTAATAGTAACATATTAATATATTCTATCATAAATTTTATAGTATCGCTTTATAAACTTATTTCATTTTGACTTTTGCTAATAATCAATGCAACATTTGCACATGCATTAATGGCTTTGGACTTTCCTTATTGGCTTTGACTGTCTTTCAACACGTATTATTTGGACAATAATACAAGAGAAATTTATGTATTGGCACTATTGGGGGCCAATTACAAAATGGGATCACGTTTGTCTTAAATTACGAGAGGTACCCCCGTCCCTCCCGTGGCTTTTTTTTCTCCCTAAGTTGCCCTCATTTTAGGCAATGCAAATACCAGATAGGATGATGGCTATTGTTTTCAAAATAGAAAAATTTGTCAGGTGTTCAAAATACAGGACAGCTCTATTTGCTTACGATAGAGTTAGAGAGAGAAAGAGGCATCTCTCTAACTACATCGAACCAAAAAACCCCCCCACTTTTTAATGTGTGCTACCCTTTTTAGTTGCCACCAACGTAAATCCTACACCGGATCCATTCCACAATGTGTTACAATTAGAGAGAGCGTAGGCCCTTGGCTCGCCCTCCCCATAAAGCCCCTCAAAAAACAAAAGAAATAAAATCCAAAAAATAAAAGATATAGAGACGAAGAGAGAGAAAAATGAACAGAAAAAAAAGAAGAGGATTTGCTTCTTCCTTTTCTCAGTATAGAGAGAGAAGAGAAAAAATGCATTAAGACACAAAAGTTGGTACTATTTTTTTCTCCCATAAGAGAAGAGATTAGAGAGAGAAAATAAGGAAAAGGCTTACAGAGAAAAAATAGGTGGTGTTTCTCTCTTCCAGTAAAGGCGAAAGAAGAAAGAGAGCGACAGGATAGAGAAAAGAAATAGAAGATAGAAGTCAGTAGTGTTTAGACTGTTTCTTCTCTATAAGGAGGCGCTTCCCTCTTGTGAAAACCCCACTTTCTCTCTTTAGAATGAGGATTGATTAGTAGAAACCACTTGGGCATTCCAAAAATCCTATCTCTCTCTCTGAAACACCTTCTTCTCTCTCTAGAACGCCCCCTCTGAAATGGGTATTTCATATACACACAAAGGGGGCAACAAGAATGGCACCCCCCACCTGCAAAAAAATGAAAGAAAGACTTATTTGATCATTTATCGGGGAATACATTTTTTTTTTTTTTCCCTTCACCCCTTTCTTTTGGCAAAAGATCACATATATGTGGTCTTTATTATAATAAGATAAATTTAAAAATAAAATCAACATAACAATAAAACTAAGATCTTAACAACTTAATGTCATTGAAACAACTATGCATTACGCTTGAGAATAAACGATAAGATTGCAAGAAACAAAATGAAGAGTGCCGGAGATTACCTCAACCAGGCTTATTACACCCCACACCGAGTTACCACCATCTGATGGCGCAGGATCAATGGTCTAGCTTCAATCTCGAACCGGGAAGGCCAAGCAAACCAATGGACATGAACCCCTTTGATCACAAACTCAAACCCCAAGTGAATTCTCTTAGCAACCTAGTTTGAGAGAGATAGATTATCTTTTTGCTAAACCCTAAAATAAAATCCATATTTGAGATATAGGAGAGAAGAACACCATAACCTAAACCCTTAAGTTTTTTCACAATGTGGGAGAGAGAGATCAAATGTGAGAGAGATAAACTTTCTTAAGAGAGAGATAGAAAGATAAGGTATAGAGATTTTTTGGTAGAGACAATCCCTTTTATATAGGCTTTGAATAAGATTAGGGTTTCTTAGGGTTTTCTTTGGCTTGCCTCTTCTTGTGAGATTGAATATACACCGTCGATCAAGGGTGACTTGTGGGGTGAGAGATCTGAGCCATCCATTCCATAGATGGGCGAACAACATTATGGAAGATGCATGAACCATTATCCCCCTTTCTTAAACTATTTTCTCATCAATAGAAATTAAATCTATTCAAAATATTGTGCATACCATAAAATAACACAAGTCTACTCAATCTTTCTACAAAATCTTTTAAAGATATATCAAGTCAATATTTAGTCAATATCTTCCAACCATATGGCCACATGCCATATCACCAAAAAATAGGAAAGATAATAAGGGTGGGGCATGCAACCCAAGGTAGGTACTCATGGGCCCCACCGTCTAAAAATATGGCGGGCCTATGTGCACAATGGGCCCTCATGATATGTTTATATATTTAAAATTACTAAAAGGATTTTAGAATATTATTTGAATATTTAAACAATTGTACAATCAATATTTTAATTTTATAAATAAAAAAATTATAAATAAAATATCCAGGGGTTCATAAAAATTCAAATAATAATCTTAAAAAAATTTTCATCATAAAATAAATACAATTAAATTAATTTGATGGGAAAATGATCCATATGGTTTAGGAATCAATAATCATGGGGCACTCCACCTTCAACTGTGGACTACAGACCACACTTGCTTTATCTGACCGACCCTGTGTTTTCCATGACCCACAATTCAAGCAGGGGCTACCAAAGTTCAGCCGATGAGCCAAAGGATTGCAATCCCAGTCAGTGGATTTCAGGTCCTTCTCTAGAGACGAGTCAAGGTTACCTAGACCTGATGCGACCATAGCTCTTGTGGTGCATAGGGTTATCTCTCGTACATGCATATGCTTCACCCTAAAAGGTGGATTTTTGGTTTTCCCAAACGATCTATCGATATGCATGCCGTGTGATCGCACATAAATGAGGCTTTGACCCCTGTCTCTGTAGGCCACCATCACACACAAGGGTCATACAGTCTTGTAGCTCACTCATCCGAGCATATTCTTTGACCTCATCAAGGGCTAACCCATTAGAACCCTTCTCGATACGTTCTTTATGCCCAAGTAACATAGATTTTTCCCAATCTAATCGCCTAGATAGTCAAGTACAATCTGATATCTGCAAACATTGTTTGCTTAGTATGGCCCACGAGGGACCACACTCCCACTGAGTTAATGTTCCACTCTATCATTTCATTTTGCAAGCACTCATAAGGCTTTCAAAGGTCACATGAATCCAACATCTCCCACTTGGCATTTGAAGGCCTTCCATTCTCTATTTTTCACTTTCTCTCATTCCTATCTCTCTCTCCCAATTACAATCTCTCTCAAACATTTTTACTTATTCTCTCAATACATTAATCATGACTTTTTCCATCAATCATTTCACAAAAGGAATTATAGAGGCAACACATTTTTCTCTTTGCTGCTAGGATCTCATCCCAAAAATGGTTGTAGCTCATCTTTTACATCGCATCGCTAATCATGGACTTGTTGTCGCAAAAGAACATCACGTACCCTCATCGCATGGGGTCGTATGTTCATGGGCTCAAAAGAGTTCTTCAAATAAGAAGCTCCCTTTTGTAGCCATACAATCAGCACCAAACATTTGGGTTCCATGGGTGAACAACATTATAGTCTTTTGTTCCATTTGACATGTCAAATACTAGCAGGTGCGCCTACTGAAATATTTAATTTATCTGAATCTCGATCTTTCTCAATCTCACCTCATTCCTCAAGTGATAAAAATATGGTTTTATATGCTTGGAGTTCTTATGGAATCGTGGCTCCTTCGACATGCATATCGTCACCGTGCTGTAAAAGAAAATTCTTACTGCCTCATAACGCACGAGGTGAAAGTCAAGTCGATTAAGAAATTTCTTAATCCATACAGCCTCCTCCATCACCAAACAGTACGCCAGGTACTCTGCCTTCATGGTGGGCAATGTCGTCACATCCTGCTTCTTTGATTTTCAAGAAACTTTACCCCCTCCAAGCATGAACACATATCCAAATGTAGACTTCGCATCATCTGGATTTGTGAGATAGCTTGCACCTGTATATCTGAATATCTAAGCGGCTAAAAAAATGTGGGACTGTAGCAGCTCCCACTCAATTATTACATATACAACATATACATTCTCAATATTCTTATGTATATATCATGAGGTAACATATCAAGTCTCATGAATATGTAATTCAATACCCGTTGGTTTCACAATATGTAAAAACCTTCATGAACCACACTAGACATCTTGGTAGACTACACTAGACATCTTGGTAGTAATTCATACAAACCAAGTAATCTAAGCAACATAATATATGTTAGAGAAGCCCAGCATGATGGCATTCTTACAACATTCCTTATGGTTCAAAGTCTTAGGTAATCGAGGCTTCTAAATAACTAGAAACATGGGTCAAGGCATATAGGTATTTAAAAAAAATAGTGCATGATAGTTTTTCTCCCACTTTTATAAATACCTTCGAGATAGAATGTTTTTCTTTTTAATAAAAAAAAATTGACTTGGTATATATATATGCATTCACGAGTAATAGTTAATAGTATGACAATTTAAAATGATTTTTATATAAACTTAATGGACCTTGCAAGACTATGTGGTTTTCTCAAAACCATATTCATAGACTTAAGCTTTTCTCAAATCATCAAATTATAAAATATATGCTTAGCCTTCATAAATCATTTTACCGCATTCACCTTTAATTTCTTATCAAGTCAAATTCATGGCCATAAGAACAAATCATATATACCATCTTATAATTTTATCCAAAATAAAGCACGATTAAATAATGTCTATTAAAGCCTTGACAAAATACTTCCTTTTTGGCAATTATGAAGAATTTATCAAGAGATCATCATCACATGCAAGACATCATATTATAGACATTATTGAGAGGATCGTTACCAAGACCAAGTTCCATCGGAACACTCTCTTTGTGCTTACATATTTGAATAAGCCACACCCATCTCTCGTATTTCATCCCTAGGGCTCAAAGCCCTTGATCAAATCACGTCTCTATGTGTATGACTACCTTAAGTAGTTCATACTCAATCACAAGGAGATACAAAATCACAAGGTATTCAAAACCAGCACTTTCAAATTTGTTAGCACTTATCACTTAATGTCCATACACTCCATACATATTCATAAAAAAATTAAGCCAAAATATAACCAAAGCACATTAAACAAAGTTATTGAATTCTCTTTCCCTATATGACCTCTCCCTATAATATGGGATAGATTTCATATCTCAAAACCATGTAGTGTGGTACTTAGGCTTTATTGATTCATTGTTTTTACTTGTTTGATAAGCTTTTGTGATCTTGGAAGTGCACACAACTGATGGAGAATATATTGATCATTGGTTTCACAAGTCACGAAGTATCCATCTCTTCGGCACTTGGATTCTCCTGTCTTACACAGTGAAGAAAATATCTTCTTCATCCCATTATTTAAAATATCACAATTTCGATTCTCCCACTGATCTTTAGTGTTTCTATGCTACTACCAAGTCTCTCTATATAGCCCTTCATTTCGAAGAAACTAAGATGGTTTTGTAGGTATTGTATTCTTCTTCTTTCTGCTATTTTCAGATCGAATACTCTTCACATAGAGTCTCTTATCTTGCTAACTCTGCATTACATCTCTCTGGAGTTCTACTATAATAAACCATACTCATGACACACTATAAAGCCTTTTAAAATAAATTTTAAAGGTCTTCATAATTGGGAATTCAAGGATGTGCCTTAACATGCCAGATCTTTTAATTTACTGCAGCATAGAACATGAGCATCCCATGATAAAAATATGATATTGAAATAGACTAAAAAATATAAAATAATGCTCAGTTCCATTCCTAAATCATACCATATAGTGAGTCTTCGTTTCAGTGGCATTTAGGTCACAATGCAATTTTCTCAGTAGAAAATCAGATTTAGCACTTCGCAATAAAAAATTGTTTCTCTCAATTCTCAAAGAATTTCTTCCTAAAATCTTTAATGTTGAAAACTAGACTCGATATAAAATGATAACATCATAGTTTAAATCCCAAATAATGCTTTTCTTTAGAGAAAAAAAAAAAAAAAGTGACATTCATGTCACAAAATAAACATACTGCATAATTCTAGGATGAAACTATCTAGTAAAATTGTCTTTTCTCTCTACTCTCATGGAGTTTCCATTTCAAACCAACTTTGTTTTAAATTAGACACATAATAATAAAACATATATTTCTACAAGCCTCATATGATTTGGTTAAGTAGGCTTGATAAATATAGTCATGTCTCAATGAATAACATACCAAATTGTTGAAAATTCAAGATGACCTCTCTTCAATCAAAAATTTTTATTCCTCTCTTCCCGTAGATATTTCTCTTTCAAATAAATTTTATTAGAAAATAGACTTAGAATGGAAGTCTAAAACGTTAGTGTGGATCATAAAAAACTCTGTTCAGTATAAAAATAAAATCATTACTTCCAAGTCCTAGAAATAGTTTTTGTTGCAGAAAATAGTACTTGCGCACCGTTCAATATATTGATCATATTTTTCAAACCACAATGAATTTCTTGATGAAACATTTTTTTCTTGAAAGTAGACTCAATTTTGTGAGCTACAGTAAAATTTCAGCATGAAATAAAATTATATAATTGGTAGGAAAAATCACGGAACTCAATAGACAGTTCTTGGATTTTGTAGGGTCAGAAATGACACCCTCCATTGATGATTCCATAACTCTCAATTCCCTTAGGATCTCTTACTGAAACTTTCAGGGTAGTTCCTACTCTTAAAGACACAAAATATCACTGAAGTATGTAATAGAAAAATACCTCATTATCTTATTCATATCACTATTCCAAAATAGCAAAAAATACTCATTCTGCAGAGTGCCTTTTTGGTGTTGGAGTATTTCAATAGTTCTTAACCGTTGGGGCAATTTTTTTGACCACAAAGTTCATTAGCTTTCTTATATCTCATTCTCAAGATTCATCTAAACTCAATAAAGAGAAAAGACAACTAATGATATATTGTATTAATAGCTCTGATACCAATGAAAGAAAGACCTATGTGATCATTTACCGATGAATACATTTTTTTTTTTTTTATTCACCCCTTTCTTTTGGCACAAGATCACTTACTTGTTGTCTTTATTATAATAAGATAAATTTTAAAATAAAATCAACATAACAATAAAACCAAGATCTTAACAACTTGATGGCATTGAAAAAACTATGCACTATTCTCGAGAATAAACGATACGATTGCAAGAAACAAAATGAAAAGTACCAGAGATTATCTCAACCAGGCTTATTACACCCCACACCAAGTCACCACTATCTGATGGTGCGGGATCAACGGTCTAGCTTCAATCTCGAACCGAGAAAGTAAATTTCGGCCAAGCCATACCAATAGAATATGAACCCCTTTGATCACAAACTCAAACCCTTGGTGAATTCTTTTAGCAACCTAGTTTGAGAGAGATAGATTCTCTTTTTACTAAACCCTAAAACCCTTAGCCAGAAATCCATATTTGAGAGATATGAGAGAAAAACTTCATAACCTAAACCCTTAGGTTCTTTCACAATGTGGGAGAGAGAGATCAAACATGAGAGAGATAAACTTTCTTTGAGATAGAAAGATAAGGTGTAGAGATTTTTTGGTAGAAATAATCTCTTTTTATATGCTTTGAATAAGAATAGGGTTTCTTAGGGTTTTCTTTGGCTTGCCTCTTCTTGTGAGATTAAATATACATCGTCGATCATGGGTAACTTGTGGGATG
>NW_006500144.1:74053-87374 GCF_000471905.2 Amborella trichopoda | reverse complement strand
AGAAATTAAATAAATTATATCTAATCCAAATATTGTGCATATCATAAAATAGTACAAGTCTTCTCAATCCTTTCATAAAATCTTTTAAAGATATATCAAGTCCATATCTTCCAACCATATGGCCACGTGCCATATCACCAAAAAATAGAAAAGAGAATAAGGGTGGGGCGTGCCACCCAAGGGAGGTACTCATGGGCCCTACCTTCTAAAAATATGGCGGGCCGATGTGTACAATGGGCCCCCATGATATTTTTTTATATTTAAAATTAATAAAAATATTTTAGAATATTATTTGAATATTTAAACAATAGTAAAGTCAATATCTTTAATTTTATAAATCCAAAAATTTTAAATAAAATATCCAGGGGTTCATAAAAATTCAAATAATAATCTTAATATAATTTCCATCATAAAACAAAGATAATTAAATTAATTTGATGGGAAAATGATCCATATGGTTTAGGAATCAACAATCATGAGGCACTCCACCTTGAATAGTGGACTACAGACCACATTTGTTTTATCAGACTGACCCAGTGTTTCCCATGACCCACAGTCCAAGCAGGGGCTCATTAGTGGGTCACCAAAGTCTGGCTGATGAGCCAAGGGATTGCAATCCCAGTCAGTGGATTTTAGGTCCTCCCCTAGAGACGAGTCAAGGTCACCTAGACATGATGCGACCATAGCCCCTATGGTGCATAGGGGTATCTCTCACACATACATACGTTTCACCCTAAAAGGTGGATTTCTGGCTTTCTCGAATGATCTATCGATATGCATGTCATGTGATGGCACATGGATGAGGATTTTGCCCCCGTCTCTGTAGGCCACCATCACACACAAGGGTCATACAGTCCCTCGGTTCACTCATCCAGGCATATTCTCCAACCTCATCAAGGGCTAACCCATTAGAACCCTTTTCGATTTGTTTTTTATGCCCAGATAACATGGGTTTTTCCAACCGACTGGCTCAGATCATCAAGCACTGTTCGATATCTGCAAACATCGTTTGCTTAGTATGGCCCACGAGGGACCACACTCTCACAGAGTTTATGTTCCACTCTATCATTTCATTTTACAAGCACACATAAGGCCTTTAAAGGCCACATGAACCCAACAAAAAAAAACCCTTCTCTTTCTAAAACTCCTCTCACAAGCTGCAACCTCTCTTTGTCTCTGCGCATTTTCCGCACTCTCAAGCTTTTCTATGCTATGATTACCCTCTTTTTCTGGCCTGACTTCTCCCTCTACCAATTACCAACTTCTCTATTTCACTCTCTCTACTAAAATTTCCTCTCTGGTTTAGCCTCTATCCCCACTTGTACTTGTTCCTTCATGGCCACGCCCGTCTTTCATTTTTACTCATGACGCCCTTTCGGGTTTTCACTAAGCCAAATTTGCTTTTTGGCCATTTTACCCACAGCTTCATAGCTATGTCCACCTGAATATTTCACTTTTACTCATGATGATCCTTATCGGATGCTCATCATGCCCGGCTTCTTTTTTTTTGGACAGTTTTACCATAGTATCGCGGTTGTGTTTGTCTTTATGAAAGGGAAGGCCTCCTTCTTGATGATGAATCACCTGATCTGACTGATTTTTGTCACAGATGAAGCACCATTCATGATCATGAGTGCATGCTTCCATTTAAAACCAACCCAAAACATGTGAAGCCTTTATATCCCCAAAATGTTCGAACCCGAGGCTCAGGTATTTCTAAGCTCTCTAACCCCCACGTGTCATATTCTCATTTACCTGGGAAGAACATCTTACAGTCCGGTAATTCAAATGCTGAACATCTCTTTTATTTTGGAAAAAAATTAGCCCTCCTTCTGCCTGGTATTTGCATTGCCGAACATGAGGACAACTTAGGGAAAAACATATGGTCAACACAAAGTGTGTCACTTTGGTCAAACGTGATCAGACAACACAAACTATGTAATAAAGCTTAATGTCGACTATTTACAAAAGCCAGACACCAAATAACCCAAACGACACACAGTGTGTTATCTACGTCATTAGGTCTGGGTGACACACTCTTTGTCGCTCAAAGCAACTTCAAAGACCTCTAGAATTATGGAATTTCGATTGTCATTATCTTCCACGCAAGTTTTGGATGATTATATATCTTATTTTTAAAATTAAACACTCTTCCCATATTTGGATATTTTCATATTTAAATGAGGGTTTAGAGAGATAAAGGATCATAAAATAGGGATCACGGACTGTGGTGTTTTGTGGTCGAAGGGGGTAGTGTAGTCATAAGGGTATTATAAGTGTTTCTAATGGTAGGAAAATAATGAAATTTATCATATTAAAAAATTGGTGTCTACATCAATAAATTCACTCTTATATTTGTGTCGGCCAGCCAAAAATAGAACCTGTCATAGACACAACTTGTTGCCGACCAAAAAATAAAAATAAAAATAAAACAAAACAAAATAAAATAAAATAGAAAAACAAGGGCAAAGGAAAAAAATAATCTTTGGGCAACACTATCCGTGTCGCTAGGGCGACCCAACACGTGTTGCCCAGCTAAAAAAAAAACAAGTTCAAAAAGTGCTCCTTGGTGGCATGAGCCTAAACTGCCAACCAATTTAAAAAAATAAAAATAAAAAAATAAATAACTAAATTAATAAATAATTAAAATGCTTCTTGGTAGCACCAGCCTAAAATGCTAACGAAAATTCAGTTCAGAAATGTCTAGCCCCGTATGACGAAAAAGGTTGGGGGTATTCGTTCTAACCCCGAATGACTTAAAAGGTCAGGTGTACTTAGAAAACGTCTAGCCACGTAAAATGTTGGGTGTATTCAGACAAAGTCTACCCCCGTATGGCGTTAAAGGTCGGGTTATTCAGAAAACGTTTAGCCCAGTATAACGTAAAAGGTTGAGTGTATTAGTCTAACCCCATAGACATAAAAGGTCGGGTGTATTCAGAAAATGTCTAACCCCGTCTGATGTAAAAGGTTGGGTGGATTCAAAAAATATCTAGCCCCATATGAAGTAAAAGGTCGGGTGTAACAATCTAGCCTTGTATGGTGTAAAAGGTCGGGTGTATCCATCCATCGCTACATGACGTTAAACTGCTTAGAAGGGTCCATGATTGCAGGAGCTAAAACTGCAAACTAAACATTTGTTTTTAAAAAAACGTTCCTCATTTCAAAATTTTCATTATATGTCTTGTGGTTTCAAAATCTTTAATATCTTTGTTAAAATTGTGACCTGTCCAAAGCTTCGGCTTCTATTTCAAATCTCCCCCTTGTTTTCAAAATTTATAAAAATAATTTAAAAAATGAAGGAGGGTGGACACCCGTATATGATTATTACCGTGTTGCCCCCTCATCTCTCTCTTCTGATTTGACTAGGCAAACATTTTCCTAAAACAAGTAAAACCTATAAAAGACCTTAGGAAATCTTAAAGGAATCAAAGAAAATGTTAGCTTTAAGAATTTGAAATTGTGAAAATCCATGAAGTTAAGTGGCATGGCCAGAAAATCCAACTCGAGTTTCAAGTTTGTGTAACTCACAAACATCAGACGTCAAAAACCCTAAGTTAAAAATACCCTAGGTGGGTGCGCGGGGAGCGCAATGTCTAGGTGGGATAGTTGGTGTGCCCTCTGACCACGAAACATCGAGATAAAATTTAAAATGTCTGCAGTGTCTACTTCTTTGCCACCCACCTTTCCCTCGAAGGATAGGGTGCCCCAAAGAGGGGCAATTGTACACACCACATTGTAAAACTGACTTATGGTTTTCCTAAACCCATAGCACCATACTATTTCAGTAGACCCTTAAACCATAGACCACCATAATCCAAGGTCCCCATCCTATGATCCACACCTAACAAAATCTTATAGTATTTAGTAGTTATCCATTCCACACCCATGGTTTTAGTAGTTATCCATTCTACACCTAGAAAATCTTATAGTTATTAGTAGTTATAGTTATTCATTCCACACCAATGGTTTTAGTCGTCATCTATTTTACACTTGGCAAATCTAATAGTTTTAGTAGTTATCTATTCCACAACCATGGTTTTAGTAGTTGTTCATTCTACAAGCCTTATTGAGTCTATAAAAAACACTAACGTGCCTCTTTTAGAGGTGGGAGGTGGTAAGCCAAAAAATCGGAGAGATAGAGAGAGCCCAGAGAGAAAATCTGTGAGCAAACCCTAGATTTTGAAAAATCTAAGCTTTAGTCTATAACCCTCTAATTAAAAGATCCATCCAATCATGCCGGCTTAAGAGATCCATTCAATCAAGCTAAGAGATCCATCCAACCAAGCCAAGGCCTGGTCAAAACCTCAAGAGGGACAAAAAGGAGGCATGATATAAACTCAATTAATCTTCATATGGACAAGGCCTTGAAGCCTCGGGAGTTTCGGGCCAACTGGTCTGGTTTGATATTTTTTTACCCTTTTTGCATTGCGTTTCTTTATTTATTTATTTTTATTAGAATTAAATCCATTTTTTTGCATTTTATATTGTAATTCGTGCTTTTTGGATTGATGCTGGCTCTGATAATGATGTGAGAGCGGATCTATTCGTTTTTTTAATAGATCTTGTCTCATATCACAATTTGATTGTCCCACTCTCTATTACTCTTTTGAAAAGAATCAGTTGGTGTTCAGATCTAAGGGATCTTCCTCTGAAGATCTCTCCAATTTTGCATCGTAAACATTTTAGCGCCGCGCCCATCGATAGTAAACAGTTTGGCACCCACCCTATTTTGGGTTGTTTTTTTTTAGCTGGGCTACAAAGGCTGTGTTTACGATTCAAATCGAAGAGATATCCAAAGGAAGATCCCTCAGATTTGAACACCACAAACTGATTTTTTTCAAAAGAGTGATAGAGAGTGGGAGAATCAAATTATGATCCGAGGTCAGATCTACTCAAAAGTGAGCAGATCTGCTCTCAGATCAGTGGCAGAGCAAGCACTGATCCGAAATACGAAATACTATGTAAAGAACAATAAACTTAATTATTTAAAATAAAAAAATATAAAATATAAAAGGAGCACAAGAATGAGTAAAAATGTATCAGATCAGGCCCATTGGAGGGAACTCCCGAGGCTTTGAGGCCTTGCTCATATCAAGACTAGGTGAGTTTATGCCTTGTGTCATAGTTGTCTCTCTTCAGGTTTTGACCAGGCCTTGGCTTGGTTGGATGGTTTTTTTTTATCTAAAAGCTAGGGTTTTCCTAAGTCCAGGTTTTTCTCAGGCCTCATGATCTCTAAGCTTTTTGTCTGGGCTCTATCTCTCTATCTCTAAGCTTTCTCTCAGATTTCCTACCCTACCACATCCCACCTCTTGAAAGAGGTACGCTATTATATTTTCTTATAGACTCAATAGGGGTGTAGAATGGATAACTACTAAAACCATGGATGTGGAATGGATAACTAATAACTACAAGCTTTGCTAGGTGTATAATGGATAATTACTAATACCATAGGTGTGGAAGGCATATGTAAGGACCGGGACTATCCCGATCGGCTGAGTGCATGACGGGATAAGTAGAGTGTCGGCCGCGAGGCGATAGAAGGAGAGAAGAGTCGTGCGACGATAGGGCATGCAGCAGTGTGAGTCACGAGGCAGTGTGAGTCATGCGATGATAGGTCGCACAGCGATGGTGTTCGCGGCAGGTAGGAACAGGAGAGGCACGCGACGGTAGGCGCATGGTGATGCGAGCACGCGGCAGAGCAGGCAAGCGCACGGCGGTAGGCACAGTGAAGATGCATGGCGATAGACGAGAAGGAGAGAAGGCGTGCATCGATAGAGGGGGTAACGCCAGGTGCGTGCGTGAGCTGAAGGATGGGCAACGCCGTGTGGGCATCACCGACTGAAGAAGGGATAAGGCGCAGTGCATGGCTCTGGCGTGATGAAGAGTGTTTACCACTTGTCGTGTTGTGGGTGCCACTTGCACAACCATTAGCATCACTTGGCCACTGCCCCATCTCATGAGTACTTAATCACCCTCATACCTATGCCACTCATTCTCCCTTCATCTTTCTCTTTGTCTCTAAGGCAAGGTTAGCCATTGCCCCATCTCATGAGCCCTATACTTGTGAGATGAATAATGAATGTGTACGCCTTTTCACTGAAATTTGGGGTTTTTTTTCTATGATGGAAGTAGATGCTGAGAATGAATGTATGATTCTTAGATAATGTAAGAAATGCATGTTATGTATGTACATTGTGGGAGGATAGTTGTTATCATGTCCTTTACCATGGAATGAAGGTAATGGAATGTGGTCTCGAAACATGTCATATGCCACTGTGAAAAACAAGAAATATGTGTGTTCTTAAAGGAGAGATTTGAATGGTCAAACAATGGTCCGATTGACCTCAAATCACTGCCATTGGGAATATATGCGGGTCTAGTAAAATGTTTGTTTTTTCCCACTACCAAAATTATTTATGAAAATGAAGTTATGTTTCAAATGGAGAGGGTATATCAATGTTGACTGTTTTCCTGGATTTTTCACTAATACCACTGTGGTCACTAATTTTAACTAACCAAACGAAGTTCATTTTCTGCCAAACCACATCCATTTGAAATATCCTTGAATAGAATAAACTTTTAATGTAGAAACTATTTTAAAATTCTTCCTAGATTGAATTTTATACTTCGTTTTATGAAGGTATATCACTGTAGGCAGTTTTGATAAAATCTAGAACTATCACCTTGTTTGGGACAAAGTTTTGAACCTCCAAATGGAATCCAAATGCTTTCAAGTTTGCTTTGTTAGAAAGATATACGTCTTGGCTTAATCGTTTATTTTGAAACCATCACATGTTGCTTCACGGTTTGGGACTTATAGTGATATGAAGCAGGGTATGTTGCTGTATCCTGTGCACCACAGGGTGCAGCTCGTAAACCTGCACATTTTTTAACCTTTAAGAGGCCAAACGGGGTCCAATTGTCTTCAAGCCAATCCCGTTTGAAGGATAGGTGTGTTTGGTGCAAAATTGGCTTCGAAACCGTCTTCAAACTTTAAACAGTCTAAAAGTTACGATCTTAATCGTGAGTGCATGTCTTTGACCTTGATGGTAGGAAATTGAGTGGTAAGGCTTAACTGGAACAATATCATTATTACTATGGTACTGTCATTATGATATAATTTAAATATGATATGCCATTATTAAAATGTGATATGTGAATGGATACCTATTGTGTGAATGGTGATATCATGCTACTCATATGATATGTGAATGGATACCTACTATGTGAATAATGGTATCATGCTACTTATGTGATATGTGAATTGATATCTATTGTGTGAATGATGGTATCATGCTGCTTATGTGATATGTGAATGGGCACCTTCTGTGTGAATGATGGTGCTGACAACTGCGATCTTTCCTTATCTCCCCATGGTAGGACGCGAGTCAGGATGTGAATATTCGGGAGGGTTGCGCTCCCCAGATCTATATGGGTACTACGTATTGGTCACCCAATGATAGTGGAACTCTCTCTTGCCAGAAGGGCACAAGGAGATGGTCAAGTCTTGCAACGCCACTTCCCATTGAAAACTCCAAAGCACACTGGGGATGTGTGTGTGTGTGTGAGGGCATTACGAAATGGGGTACCCACTTGTCATTGTCTTCTCTCCTGAATGAGGGTAGCGGTTTTAAGTGACAAGATTGGCTTAACCTGAGCAATAGAACTTCTACTTCGAGGGTAGGCTTTGTTAATTTTGTAATTGTGTTATGTTATCCCTATTGTATTGTTGGTAGTGAAGTGATTTATGACTCATGTGCTGCATATTAGACTGCTTCATCATAATATTGTTAGAATAGTGGGAAGCATATTGGAGGGCTCCACCTGGTACTTTGTGAATGTATATATATATATGTACACTGCATAGCGTTATCACTATTATATTAGTTGGAATGCAATGGTGTAGATCTGCTTACTGATCTGTTAGCTCATTCTATCTTATTTACATAACTGTAGAGTGAAGGGTGTTGACATCTGTGCTAAGGCAAGTGGTTGTTTTGTGTTCGGGTGGTTGAAGCATCAAGTTTGAGAAGTTTGTAGAGACATCTCCCGAAGATTTTTTCATAGTATGTTTTGGTGAGCTTAACTTTGTGATGGAATCTTTATATTGTGTACTTTTTGGGCCAATAGTGCCTTACAGGAATTGTAGGAACTTTTGGATATTGAATGAATGAGATGGCTGTACTTTTGATTTGATATTTATCTGTTGAATGGATTTATTCTAGTTCCCTTTCATGGTTTGCTTTTGATTTCATGTTTTTATGCGTTGAATCACTCCCACTTGAGTGACGTTCATGGCCTCTGGTTGCGATCCCTCACCCTGTCTCCCTTCGGTAAGGGTCAGCGGGCGAGGTCGTGACATGATAACTACTAATAACTGCAATATTTGTTAGGTGTGGAATGGATACCTACTAATAACTATAAGATTTGCTAGGTGTGGAATGGATAACTACTAAAATCATGGGTGTGGAATGGATAACTACTAAATATTACAAGATTTGCTAGGTGTGGATCATAGGGTAGGGACCATGGATTATGGTGGTCTATGGTTTAAGGGTCTACTGAAATAGTGTGGTCATAACATTTGTTAGTTTTAAAATGTGGTGTCTACAATTGCCCATCTTTGGGGCTCCCTATCCTTCGAGGAACAGGTGGGTGGCAAAGAAGTAGATACTGCATACATTTTAAATTTTATCCTGATGTTTCGTGGTCAAAGGGCAAACCAACTATCCATTTAAAACATTACGTTCCCCGCTCACCTACTTAAGGCATTTTCAACCTAGGGTTTTCTGCGTGAGATGTCGGTGAGTTACACAAGCTTGAAACTCGAGTTGGATTTTCTGGCGATGCCACTTAACTTCAGCGGTTTTTACAATTTCAAGTTCTTAAACCTGACATTTTCTTTGATTCCCTTAGGGTTTCCTAAGGTCTTCTATAGGTTTTACTTGTTATAGGAAAATGTTTGCCTAGTCAATTCTGAAGAGAGAGATGAGGCGGCAACACAATAATCATCATATACAGGTGTCCAAGCTCCTTCATTTTTTAAAGTATTTTTTAAAATTTTGAAAACAAGGGGGAAGTTTGAAATAGAACCAAAAGCTTTGGACATGTCACGATTTTAACTAAGAAATTAAAGTTTTTTAAAACACATGATATATGCTGAAAATTTTGAAATGAGAAATGTTATTTGTAAAACAAATTTTTAGTTAGCAATTTTAGCTCTCGCAACCTTGGAGCCCTCTAAGTAGTTTAACGTCATGCACCGATGGACAGATACACTTGACGCTTTACGTCATACAGGGCTAGATGGATATACACGAACTTTTATATCATACAGGGCTCGACATTTTCTGAATACACCCGACCTTTTACGTCATACGGGGTTAACGTTTTCTGAATACACCCGACCTTTTATATCATATGGGGTTAGATGGATACGTCCGACCTATTAAATCATACATGGCTAGATGTTTTTTGAATACACCTGACCTTTTACGTCCTACGGGGTTAGATGTTTTTTTATTACACCTGACCTTTTACGCCATATAGGTTAGACAAATACACCCGACCTTTTATGTCATACGGTGCTAGACGTTTTCTAAACTGGATGTTCGCTGGCAATTTAGGCTCTTGCCACCAAGGAACATTTTCTTTAAAAATAATATTATTATTATTATTATTGTTATTTATTTTTTAATTGGTTAGCAGTTTAGGCTCATGCCAGAGAACAACATGTTTTGAACTTCTTCTTTTTTTCGCTAGGAGGCATAGACTGTGTTGCCTAAGCGCAAGTATAGTGCTGCCCAAAGTTTTTTTTTTTTTTTTTTTGCCTTTGCTTTAATTTTGAGGAATTTTTTTTTCTCCACTCCAATTATGTGGTGTTTTATTTGCTAATCTTTGCACGTGCAATTAATTCAACGAGGTAGATAAGGACATTTTATTTGCACACACTTTTCAAATTGAATTTTAACATACTTAGCCCCCTATTTTTGTCCCAAAATTCCAGTTAATGGATCGTCAAACACACACACGGGGATGGGTTTCCCTCTTTTTGCCTCTGGAGATCTAGTTGCGTGAGAAAAAGCTCCCAAACTAGCCATGTCGTCATTGATGAGGTTCTCCCATCTTCGATATGCGGTAGTTGCCAATTATACTCATACAACCATGGAGTGTGTTGCTAGTTTCAAGCCTTCATAACAGGCATAGGAAGTTGCTTCGAGACCGAGGCCAGATCGACTAACAGTTTACCCTCTTGTAGTGATGGAGGAAGTCCTTTCTAGTACGGAAATTTTTTTTTGTTTTGAAAATGGATGATTTTAACAGTTGATTTGAAAAGCATTCTTAAAGAGGAACGAGCCATACAATTTTTGCCACATATGGCCCCTTTGGTGGTCATTTTCTTTATTTTCTTTATTCATTTATTTAAAGATGATGAAAAGGATTTCCTTGTGAGATCATGCGAGCTCAAGAGTCTTGATGTTTCCCTTGGCCTTTGGAACTCTCTTCTTGTGTTTCACATAACCATGAGAAGTTCTTTGAGTTCTTGCTGGGCTTCCTTCTTGGAGAGGTCTCGACATTCTTCCTGGGGTTCGTTGAAGTCTTAGGTCTCCAATTCATGTTGCTTTCTCATATCTTCCCGAGGTTGATTCTGTTGGGAACCTGTAGAGATTAGGAAGAGTCTCCATCATCAGGGTATGCTTATGCAATATTATTGTGGCTTGCAAGTACTTATTTCGTACTTGAGATTTTGGACAAGCGCCTCCTTTTTGGAGTTTTTTTTTTTTCCATGATGCCGTTTTCGAGTTTTCACCACATCCTTTATTTTCATTCTTTTCTTCTTCTTTTTTTACCCATGATGCTTTTTCAGGCTTTCATCACATCCTTTTTTTTTTCTTTTTTTTTTTAGCCCCTTACGGGTAGTATTTTCTAAGATACATTGCATTAATGGGGTTGTTGAGTTCATTCCCATCTTGATTTTTTATTTTATAGGAATTGCTTGGATACACTTGGGTTACCCAAGAATGGCCCCTCCCAATTAGGTTTGAATTTATCTAATGGGTGTGGATTTGCAAGAGTGTGGAAGATCTTTTCCTTCTCTGAATTGTCGAGGAACAACTTTTCTTTGGCATGCCCTCTCGATTCTATGATGAAATGCTAAGATATTTTGTGTTGCTCGTAATAGTCTTTCCTCTAGAGTATCGAGGGCAGCGACTCATGCTTTGATCTTTTGTTCCTCATCTAAAACTTTATGAATAAGCATTTGGAGAGACAGTATCTAGACTTCAATGGGTAGCACAGCCTCGATACCATACACTAATGAGTATGGGGTCATGCCAGTAGGAGTCTTTTCAGTTGTTCAATAGGCCCATAGCTCGTCATTTAGCCTTTTGTGCCAATCTTTACCACTTTCTATTATTCTATCTATAATTCTGAGAAGTAATTTGTTTGTGGCCTTTGCTTTTCCATTTCCTTGAGGGTGGTAGGGTGTGAAGAATTTATGCGTTATCCCAAACTTTTTACACACCTTAGTGACCCTTTCATTTTTGAAGTTGGTTCCATTTTCAATAATGATTGATTCAGGAATGCCAAATCTGAATACAATGTTGTTCTTTATGCAATGAGCAACATGTTGACCTTCAATTTTGACAAATGATATGACTTCTACCCATTTTGTAAATTATTTTGTAGCCGTTACTATGTAACAGTGGCCATTCGATGCTTTTAGTGAAATCATTTCGATGATATCAAGACCCCACATGGAATAAGGCCATATAGGCAATGTTGAGTTAAGTGGTATTGAAGGTGCATGGATGAGGTCTCCATAAAGCTAACATTTGGGACACTCCTTAACGAGTTTCGCACAATCTTCGGCCATGGTGGTCCAATAATAGCCTTGATATCTGATTTTTTGGGCTAAGGTAGTAGCCCTAGAATGACCTCCTTCATTGTGTAATTATGTTAATACTTGGTCGATTTCAGGACGGACGAGGCATTGCAAGATGATGTCGTCAAAGGATTTCTTGAACAGAAGGTCATCTCTTATTAAGAAACCCATACAAATCTTTGAAGAGTTTCCTTACCCTTTTCAGTGGCTCCGTCGAGGTATGACCCATCTTTCAATAGGGACAACACATCGTGGAATCATGGTTTCGCTATGACTAGCGCTTCTGAGGCCACAAAAGACACTTCCTCATTGTTCTCATTTTCTTGCAATATTTCTTTTTGATCCTTGGTGGAGAAGGGTCGTGCTTGTTTCTTAGGTAAAATGGCGGCGTGGTGACTTTTATAGGAATGCTGACCATCGAAGCAAGGGTTGCAAGGGTGTCAGTGAACCGATTGTTTTCCCTAGATACATGTTGGAAGGTGATTTCTTAAAATATTTTATCATCTTTTCCACCTTTTCTTGGTTAGGGTTTCAATTTTTCTTCTTTAGCCTTCCAAATCCCTTGAACTTGGTTTATGACGACCAAGGAGTCACCAATGAGTCGTATTTGTTGAATCTTCAGTTCCATGGCATTCTTGAGCCCAGCTATCAAGGCTTCATATTCGGCAATGTTATTGGTACATGGGAAATTCAGTCTGATGGTTGTTGGTATTAAAATGTTCTCGGATGAGCATAGTATAACCCCTACACCTGACCCATATTCGTTCCTTACACCGTCGAAGTATAGCGCCCAATTTGAGTCCTCAGTTGTGAAGAGGTCCTCATCAGGGAGATCTGTGTTAACATGAGTGTCATCTAGTAATGCGTGTTCAGCTAAATGTTCAGCAATAGCTTGTCCTTTAACCAAATTTTTATTGACATATTCTATCTCGAACTCGCTCAATAGCATTCTCCATTTTGCTAAATGTCTGTTAACAACTGGTCTCTCCAATAGGTACTTGAGTGGGTCTATTTTTTAGATAAGCTTGACTGTATGAGATAAGACATAATGTCTTAATTTCTGCATATCTCACACAAGAGTTAAGCAATGCTTCTCCACTTCCGTGTATCTCATCTTGTAGTCGACCATGGTTTTACTGATGTAGTACATGGTTGTTCTTTTCCATGGTCATCGTATTATCCTAACATTGTCCCCTTGTTTTGTCTTTCACAGTTATGTATAGGAACATGGGTTTCTCTGGATTAGGAGGACTAAGGACGGGAGGTTTGATTAGGTGCTCCACGATTTGGTTGAACGTCTCTTGACATTCATTATCCCATATGAATGGGGTATCTTTCTTAAGGAGCCTATTGAAGGGTGCACACTTATCTGCCAGTTGTGAGATAATATGCCTTATGGCTTGTATGCGACCTTGAAGCCCACAAATTTCTCTGATG
>NW_006500144.1:61969-73555 GCF_000471905.2 Amborella trichopoda | reverse complement strand
GTGGATTGAGTTTGAGTTGATGTTTTTGGAGTCTTTCAAAATAATTCTCAGGTCAATGAGGTGATCGGACCTGGCCTTTGACTTAACCAGGATGTCGTCCACATAGTCTTCCATGATGGTGTGCATTAAGTCATGAAAGATGCTAGTAATTACCCATTGATAAGTTGCCCCTACATTTTTTAGGCCAAAGTTCATGACACGGTAAAAGTAGGTTCCCCATTGTGTTATGAATGATGTTTCGGTCTAGTCCTCTTTTGCCATGAGGACCTGGTTGTAACTCAAGAAACCATCCATGAATGACAACATCTTATGCCCCGTCGTGTGGTCCACTAAGGCATCTATGTTTGGTAACGGGAAATTATCTTTGGGACATGTCTTGTTGAGGTCTCTGTAGTCGATACACACTTGAATCCTGCCGTATTTCTTGGGTACAACTACTATGTTGGTTAACCATTCTGAGTAATCGACAAGGGTAATGAATTTTTCCTTATGCAGTTTGTTGATTTCTTCTTTGATTTTGAGCTCAATGTGAGTCTTTTGACGTCGGAGTTTCTGCCTTATTGGCCTTGCCCCTTCATTGAGTACTACAATTGTGGAATCTAAATCATTGTATGACCAGAAGAAGATATCATGATATTCCTTGAGAAAGGAAATCATGTTTATCTGCTCATCATTAGATAGGGAGGCTCCAATCTTGGTTAACTTTGGATCCTTCTTGGTTCCTAGGTTGATGTCGATTGTCTCTTTGATGGTAGCTGTTGGGTCACCATCAAATCTCTTCTTGAACTGCTCAATATAGGAAGTGAGTTCCTCAAGTTGAGGGATTTCTTCGGACTCTTAGTTCTCTTGATCTTAATCTAGGTTATCTGATTATCATCTTGGGTGTTTTGCACCATTAATGGGTTATCTTGAGTGTTTGATGTTTTTGAAAAAAAAAATCCTTATTATCATGTTCTAAATTTTCACCGTTTTTTGAAATATTACAAGAGGTGTCCGTTATGGGACACGTATGGCAAATGTTGAGGATCGGACGCACTGGGTGGTAAAGTGGCCACCCTGTGCCTATCCATTTTTGGCACCAGGATTTGAAGGTGCCGCTAGTATGCTTCTAACGATTCTCAAGATAAGAGAGTAATTGACCAATTTCGTTCATGGGTTTGAACCGGAGAATGAGAAAAATCAGCTGTGTCAAAGCAAATTGTGTATACTTTCAAGTCCAGTTCAGAAAAAAGGTCTTCAGTTCCCAATTCTTGTATGTGCTGAGGTGTGGAATGATAATCCTCCCCCGTTGGGGAATTAAGGATCACCTTTGGCCATTTCGAAGAACAGGAATCGAGAGGGTCGAACCTTTGAATGCCTCCATATACAAAGCCCGGATGGCATGAAGGCTTCATCCGGCTTTGAAATAAGGTGAGAGAGAACACTCGAGTCCTCTTCGATCCCCGTGTTATGTTTTGGCTTGGGGTGATTCAGAGATCGCCTCCATTATGGCTTGCCCTTGTCTTCCCAAGCCCTGTCTTGATTGGAAGCCTTAGGAGAAGAGCATGTGTTAAGCCTCGAGGGACCCGAAACCGTATCGATATTGACATTGGATGATGTCTTCTATCAATGGATTAGTTTGCATAATTTGAGGAATAGGGTCGCTGGCCTCTAAGCGTAAGGTGGCACAATTAGCTTACTCGAAGGATACAAGCGGGATTTCTTTGAGCTCAACTCCCACGACTAGCTTCTTATCATCTACACTAAGGTTTGGAAGATAATATAGTTCAGCACAAAACCTTGGTGAAGCCATTCTTGGTTGGAAATTTGAGGCACTGATGGAATACAGAGGCCACCATGAGATTCTCATGAAGCCACGGCCTTCCTAGCAGCAGATTGAATGAGGGTTTTATGTGGACGACAGGGCCGATCTTGAGAGTGTGAGGCAATATACCTTCAGTTTGTCTCTTGGTCCCATCGTATGCATTGATATGGAGCTGACGTGGCTCGAAGTCATCCGGGCTCTTGCCTATATGCTTCACCGTTTTCATAGGGCATATGTTTAAGGATGCTCGCCCCGTTGTTAATGAGTACCCTTCGTATCTCATACCCTTGCATGAAAAGGGTGATGTGCAATGGTTGGACGTGAAAGCGTTTGAAGCTGATCGAGATATCTTCATCTGTGAACAGATTAGCGTTGGTGCCATCAGCTGGTTGATCATTCCGCATAACTCATCTGGTTCTATGTTGCTCTGGATGTTCGTCTTAGCGAGGACTTTCTCAATATGGGCCGTATGAATCGGTGAGTTATTAAGCAGCTCCAAGATGGAGATCTAAGCCTGGATCTTACAAAGATGAGCAGGCAAATCTTAAGTGGTGACTCCTTTTGGGTTTATTGAGTTATGGTGATCACTAGTTGCTTGCGCTCGGGGGTTTTCCCTATTCTTTCCTCGAGGGTATCGACCATCAAACGGATGGGCTTGAAAACTCGGGCTCTTCGAATCAAGGAGTCTACTTCACCTGACTTAAGCTCAATAGAGTAGGCCCTTGCAAGAGTGAAGGGGTACTTTGGGGTGTTGGCCCCTTGATTGGAAGATGATCCCTTCTCGTTGATCTGGACCACATCGATTTTTAACACAGTTTCCTCATCATATTGGTTCCACTTAGGTGGGTTGTCAAGACTTGGAGGTGAAGGGGTTCCTTTTAGAAGATCCAATAGATCCTCTTGGGGCTCTTGAAGGTGGTGACCACTAGAGAATATGAATTGAGCGGGGTCTTCTTCTTCGACTGCATTCTCGATCATATTGATGACGATATTACCCTTAGAATTGTTTTGAGCTTCCATCATTTCCAGCCATTGTGGCCGTATTTTCTGGAAGAGGATTTGTTAAGATACCCGTCATTTGATTAAGTTCCTCGATAGGCTGATTCTTTGGTGGTACAGTTATGTGCCCCCTATCGATCAACCCTTGAATGACATTTTTTAAATGATAGCAGTTTTGTGTGTCATGTGCATGGTTTTGGTGCCATTTTGACCACTTGCTATTGTTTGTGATTTGTAATGGTGGCTCAGATGGTACTTGGAGGTAAACCATGTCTTTGGACAATAGTAATTCAAGCACCTTTCTTAATGGGTCTTTGAGAGGAGTGAAATTATCCTCTTTCCTTTGGTTATTATTTTGAGTGTTTGCTCTAGGCCGACCCCTCTGATTTTGGTTTTTATAGTTGCGTTAAGCAGCAGAACTTCGAGCCGGTCTGTTAATGGAAATTTCATTAACCTGATTGAAAGTATTCCCTTTGTTATTGTTCTTGTTTATCTTGTTTTGGGGAGTAGTTATGGGTTTGTTCTCGAGTTTAATGCTGAGAGGTGTTCCTCTAGCCCTTTCGTGGCATGCCACCTGCTCAATCATGAAGTCGAAAAAGTAGGGAATAAGACCTTGGCTGAAGAAGGTCCTGTATTTGGGAGCAGCATTTTCTAAGGACATGGAGATCTTGGTCGGGTCTATGAGTGGACATTCAATGACCCGCATCGTCGCCTCGCAGAATCGATTGATGAAATCTTCAAAGGATTCTCTTGGATTTTTTTTGTTGCACTGACTTCAACTAGGGAGAGAGGCCTTGGTGCCGATCCACAGTAGTAAGAAACGAATAGATTGAGCATTTCCTCTGGAGTGATGTGTGGTTGCGTACACATCATTCTTCGATGCTAGTTTAGAGCCTCAACAGACAACGTTTGCGAAAATATAGCCTTTAGTTGATTTGGCCTATCTCGTAAAGCATGAACGGAGAGGAGGTATGCGTTAACATGGGTATCTGAATCGCTCGTCCCGTTGAACTTATTTCATAATTTTGGGATGACGAATATGAAGGGAAGGTCTTTCATGCCTCCGAGGGTATCATGAACATAGTCCTTCGGGGGTAAAGCTTCGTGAATGCCCATTCTTACAAGCATGTATTGCATTGCTTTCATGGTGCCTTCATAATGGGCATTCAACATGACGGTAGGCCCACCAGGCCAAGTGTAGACTGATGACTCAAGGCTTGGGGTATGAATTGGCCTGTATGGACTTGAGGTTGATGAGCCGCAATCATTGGGGCATTTTAGTATACTTGTGCCTGAGGGACGTATTGTTCCATAGGTGCTACCTGGCTGCAGAAATTGCATTGTTTGTTGAACCAGATGGATTATTGGGACTGATTGAAGAATCGATTGACTCGGTTGTCCTATGATCTGTCATATAGCGCTAAGTTGGTTTGGGACCAATACATGTACTGGGTATTGAACAGTGTAGCCTCGGTCAACTAAACTTTGAAGGGCAGCTTGGACACCAACATTACCTAGGGGTCAATTCAAATTGATACCTCTGTTTCACATGACTTTCAGGTTATCATGAGTTGTGCTGTGGTGGCTTGAGACCGGATCAGATCCCCTAAACATAGGTGGGTCTTGGTTTGGAGACCACCGTGCCTTGGGGTTATCTTGATTCGAGTATGACCATTTGACACTACATGAGCTTCTTCCTTCGCTCAACTCCTACTTTGGTTACTTAAGAGCCCTTCCAGGATGACCACAAGTCGAACCCCTTGACTATTCAAAGTCTTTCGGACGTAATAAGCCTTTCGGGCCACACAGATCTCAGGATTAGGAGCTGATCGTTGAGACTGTACCTCTAATTAGATACTTGGCCACCGAAAAATGGACGGATCAGGGTTCTTGCCATATTCCCATGGGACAGTTGCATATTAGTCTCTAGGTTTGGAAAGATTAGTTTTGGAGTCGGTTGTAGAATAATCATCATGGTCACCTTGAGTAACCGACATGGTGACTCTCTTTGACTCGATTCTAGAATCTAGACTCAGGGTTAGATCTAGACTCGACGGCTTAGGATAAAACCTAGTCTGGTTCTAAGGGCAAAACCCTAAATTTGACCTAGGCTAGGACTAGACAGGGTGAATCTCGCTTGACTCGATGAGTTTTGTTTTAGACCCTGAACTAGGATAAGCCTAGTCTAGCTCTAGAGGCAACTCTATACTTAGACCTAGGATAGGACCTAGATAGATATCTAGAGTAGATGGGTACGAGTCTTGGCTCGAACCGAGAGGGGGGCCCAGGGTCGGACCTGGACGTGAACCTTGTCCGGACCTGGACTATGCTGGGTACAAGCCTGAGCTTGGACCTAGATGGTTTTGAATATCAGACCGGGTGTTGACCCGGATTGGATCAAGGTTTTGTTAGGTACGAGCCTTGGCTTGGACCAAAAGGGAGCCTAGGTTAGGACCTAAGTGTGAACCTGGTTCGAACCTGGGCTAGCTGGGCACAAGCTTGGACTTGGACTCAAAAGGTTTTAAATTTAGACCGAGTGTGGGCCTGGACTAAAGTCTAGGTGAGATTTGGTATAAGCCTTGCTTAGACCAGAAAGGGACTAGATTCGGATGTAGGTGTGACCCTGGTTCAGACCTGGGCTAAACCGAGTACAAGCCTGGACTTGAGCCTAGAAGGTTTCATATCAAACAAGAAGTGGATCCAGAGTGAGATCTAAGACTAATCAACTGTAATAATTAAACAAAACACTCGAAAACGTTTTCCCTAAACTATGGGTAGGCTTGGTCTGAGTGGGTTGCTAACTATTGAAATGCAGCGAGGCTAAGGAGGTCCCCATGTAGGTCTTGGTCACCTGTTAAAGGAATCAACAAGGTCCTATTATGTGTGGAGTTACTTTGAGGCTAAGGATTACGGAGGGGCGCTCACAGTTAAAGTTACACAAATCCCAACCGTCTCGGTTCTCAATGCTAGGTTCCCCTCACAATAGTTAATGCCAGATTTTGGGAGGTTTTGAAAAACAATTTTGGTTTCTCAGGCTTCCCCAGTCTGTTGTGTGCAAGAGTGTGTAAAGAAGCATGCAAGTGGAAAGAAAATAGCAAACAGACAAACACCAAGTAGAAGAAATAACATGAGCACTTGACACAAATCGTGTCAAGTGATGTGTACTTCGAGGCGGAACTCGCTCGATAGCACAATAACGATGGAGGGGTAAGCAACCCCTGAGATGGTGTTCAGTCAAAACAGTGAAACCAGGCAACTCCGTGCATAGTCGACCCCTGAAATCTTATTTTTTTTATTGGATAAGAAAGAGGCCTCAAGCACCCCTTTTTTTTCGTAACAATAATCTTTTTTTCTTTTTTCTTTTTTTAACGAAGAGGCCTAAAGAGGTTTTTATTTTATTTTAATTTTTTGAAGCAAAGAACCTTCTAAAAATATGTTTTTTCTTTTTGAGGCAAAGTGGCCTTTCTTTTTTTTTTCTTTTTTTGAAACGAAGATACCTAAAAAGTGATGATGTTTTTGTTTTTTTTTTTCATTTTTTTTTTGACTAGCTAATTCTTAACAAGAGATAGGAAATTTGAATGCCAACAAAGCTAATCTAATCTAAGCAAAAGCTAATCTAATTTAATCGTAAGAAATAAAGAGCAATATCTTCTATTGTAAAGCACATACTTTATCTAACCAATCATATGCAACAAACAGCACGGACTTCTTTTGGAAAGAGAAGACGAGGATAGAAGAGACCAAAGAAAATAAATAATACAGAGCTATTAAAAAGATATATTTTTTTTTAAGCAAGCAAGAGGGTAAATCCAAATGATGAAAACAAAAGCGTTTAGGATGCAAAGACAATATTTCCACTTAGGCTTCAATATTATTTTCACTCCCTTAAATGCATTAGAGAATACATGGGACTTTTTGGAGAAATTTTTTTTTTCAGCATCGAGATTGGGTGTCGAGCAAGGTTTGGCAACCATCGACTACACCACATAAATCAAAGTTCAGAATCAATAAAATAAAAATAAATTATTGAGCAATCTTCCCACTGCAACGTACAGGAACCTTAACGAGTTAGGAGCACTTGCTTCAAATTCGTAAAGATCTGACAATCGTTTATTCTCATCCAATCTTGACACGCTTCTCTACTTTTCATGTTCACCGCAAAGAAGTAAAAGTACGTGCAGTCTATAAATTTAATATAAGATAATACAATGGACCACTTTGTGACTTAGAAGAGAGCGCGATATACCATCCTCACAATGATATACATTGAACCCCAAGTTGACTGATGCAACCATTAATGATGAGTGATTTGAAGCACACTCGAACACACTTTTGCAGGAAGAAACATATACAGGAAGAAAAGCACAGAAAGTAAAAGACGCTAGGTTAAATAGCAATGAAGGTTTCTCCAGGGAAAAAGATAACCCTTTTTTTCTTCTTCTTTTTTTCACAACATAGCCCTCGAAAGGAGATCTTGGGCTTTTTTTTTTTTTTAATAATTTTTTTTCATACACGGATCTAGCTTGAAATGCTTCATGGTGGGCACTAAACTGTTTACGAGGCAAATCGGAGAGATCTCCAAAGGAAGATCCCTCAAATCTGAATACCATAAACTGATTTTTTTAAAACGAGTGATAGAGAATGGGACAATCAAATTCTGATCCGAGGTCAAATGTACTCATAAGTGAGCAAATCTGCTGTCAGATTAGTGGCAGAGCCAACATTGATGCCTAATACGAAATACTATGTAAAAAGCAATAAAAATAATTTAATTTAATAAAATAAATAAAATAAAATAAAATAAAATAAAAAATATAAAAGAGACAAGAAAGAGTAAAAATGTCATTTAATTTAATTTAATAAAGAGAAAAAATGTACCAGATTGGGTCAGTTGGCCTGGGACTCCCAATGCCTCGAGACCTCACCCGTCAATTGGCCTGGGACTCCCGAGGCCTTGCTCGTATCAAGACCGATTGAGTTTATGCCTTGCGTCCTCTGGATCTCTCTTCAGGTTTGGACCACGCTTTGGCTTGGTTGGTATTTTTTTATCTAAAAGCTAGGGTTTTTCTAATTCTTGGTTGATTTTTTTCGGTAACAGCTAAGGTTTTCCTATAATGGATAACTACTAAATTCATAGGTGTGGAATGGATAACTACTAAATACTACTTGTTAGGTGTGGATAATGGAGATCTTAGATTATGGTGGTCTATGAATTAAGGGTGTACTGAAATAGTGTGATCCTATGGGTTCAGGAAAACCATGAAATGTGCCAATTTTAAAATGGGATGTGTACCACAAGTGTTTCTAATGTTAGGAAAAAAAATGAAATTTATCATTGTAAAAAATAGGTTTCTACCTCAATAAATTCTCTCTTATATTTATCACCATTTATATATTCTCTCTCTTAAATAAAAATGCCTCGATTCCAAACGTACTCCGTCTCCCAATTTATTTCTCTCATCTTTTCTCTTTTTAAAGTTTCCGTATTTCCCTCATTTGCACTCTCTCTCTCTATTTCTGTCATACAAGCACATCTCTCTCGTCTCTCACTTTGCTAATCTTTATGGCTCTCCTGCTCTCTCACACACGAATTTCTATATTTCTCTCATTTGCATTCTCTCTCTCAAGTGAAACCATCTCTCTTTGAAATATGCTCTTTATCTCTCCTTATTTATTTCTCTAATATATATCTCTTTCCTACTTTCTCTTGACTAAAAACCACCTCTAAAATATACTCTCTATCTCGGCTTATTTATTTCGTCTTTGTCTCTCTCGCTCTCTCACACACAAGTTCCCATATTTTTTTCACTAGCTCTCTCTCTCCCTCACATGCATACGAGTCAAAAATGCTCTCCATCTCCTACTTTATTTCTCGTCTTTATCTTTCTCTTTCTCTTACTCTCCATCTCCCTCTCTCGCACACATTTTTACACATTAGCCTGGTTTGGTTCTCTCTCTTTCTACCCCTCTTAGATTAAAGAATTTATTTTTTGACAAATAATCACCTAAAAGTGCAAATTACATTATTAAACGCATAATGAAATCTTTTTTTTTTACATTTTTTATTTATTTATTTGTCATTTCCAAAATTCCCTAAATTGTACAACAAAAAAATACTACCATAATAGAATTATTAACAAAGAAATTATTTAGTAAGAAGTAGATAACCTATATCCTTGAATTTATTTAATAATTATATATTTACTATGATATAAATAATATATTTAATTATAAGTAAATAATATATCTACTAATATAAGTAAATATAATTTCAACTAATTTAGTAAAAATATAATTGCAGCGCAAATAAACAAAAAACAAAACAAAACAAAACAAAAAACAAAAAAAAAAAGACAACACAAAAAAGTAATTTAAAATATAAATTATGTAGGTAAATAATATGTTTGATATTATAGTTTATTAGCAAGTAAGCATTACTTTCAAACAAAAAGATGCTGGAAATCGTAAATTCCATCAGTAAACAATGCACCTTTAAAATTATAGTACTACTCATAAGGGAGTGATTTCATTCAACAATTTTATAGTAATATAATGAAACGATCTTCAAAAATCATAATACGACTATTTGTTTGACCCTAATTTTTAAATATACACTTTTTTCGTTCTAATTACAATATATCAAAAAACAAATTTTGAAAATACAACCTTCGTTTTAGCCCAATTAATATTGGCGGCTCATTTTTGCGAGCTACTTATATCTAGGCTTTAGAATGTTATTTTTCTTTTCCAATTATTTTACATAGCTTTATTGTCATTAGATTAATGAAATTAAGAACAAAAAATTGATTTTGATTTCATAAATGCTTAGATACTGAAATCTACCAAATGGATGGATTAGATTCATAATCGGACGGCGCTTAGGGCGCAAATTGAATTTTTTTTGGATTAAAAATTGAAATGAAGAGAATGTGTACATAAAATTTGGGGCAGTACAAATGCCACAAATATTGGTTTTCTGTAACTGTGGTTTCATTATATTATAATAAGAATGTGACGTATCATCATTTCCCTTACATATATTAGTAGATGTGCAAAGAAAATAAAAATCATTTTTAATTATTCTTTATTCAATGATACTTTTTTCCTTTTTCTTCATATTTTTTGTCTTTGTAAAATAAAAGAAAAATTTTCCTACCAAATATGCTACTAATTAACAAAACTAATAATAATCATACTATAGTGTTAATAATATAAAATTATCAGTATTATAAATAGATGTATGATATTGTCATTATATTTAACAATATTTGTATGTTTAATATTAGTCATATTTTCATATTTATGGGACATGTTATAAAAAGTACAATATTATTGAAAAAAATAATATTATTTATTTTATTATTTTCATTTTCTTTTTTCAATGTTACCTAAATCATATCTAAACCTAAATTATAAGGACAAAAGGAAAAACTTCCTAGCATAATATAATTCTGAACAGCAAAATTATTTGCGCATAAGTAAGTAACATATAGTATTGAATTCATCTAATAACAATATATTTACATATATTCTTTACGGGTATGGTTTCTATAAGGTTACAACCAATGGTTTAAAAAACGGATCGGTGACTTGAATCGGGCACCCAAAAAACCGATCTGGATCGGTGAATCGACGATCCGAATCGAGAATCGGGTGAATCGGTCAGAATAAAGCTTAAAAAAATCCGAAAAAATTATAAAAATTCATTATAAATATTTTTTTTTAGGAATTCAATAAGAAATGAGGGTACTTCATTAAGAATTTTCATGTTTTTGAATGAATATGCGAATATTGATATGTTCTTTCCCTGCATGAACCGTCATTTAGCATTTAATTTACATCACACAAAAGGATAAACATAGAATTATCATGGAATAAGTATATCAACATACATGGACTACAATAAAGCATAAAATTAGTAACATATGATCTAAAAATAAAATGATAGGCGACGTTATTGTTCTTCTTGGTCACGCTGGTGCCATTGATTGAATTCGTTTAACAATTCATTGATTCGATCTAAAAACGAATCATCGATATTAGCAGGCGTTTGACTATTCGCAAATCCCTGAGTGTTAGTGTTTTGTTGTGTTCCCAATCTAAAATCCCCGAAGCTTGTCCATCCTTCATGCTCACCTGCACTGTTGTGCTCATCCCTACACTGTTGCTGTTGGGACTCGATATGTGAATAATATGGCTGGGATAGGGTGGCCTCAGAATCATCATCTCTCTCATTTTCTCTTTGAATAATATGGATTAAAAAAAAAAATTAACAAATTTTCATAAAAATCGATCATGGATTAAAAAATAAAAATCACAAATTTTTAAAAAATTCTATAATGGATTACAAAAAAAAATTCGATCATGGATTAAAAAAAAACAATCACAAATTTTCAAAAAATTCTATTGTGGATTACAAAAAAAAATTCGATCATGGATTAAAAAATAAAATCACAAATTTTTAAAAAATTCAATCATGGATTACAAAAAATTCGATCATGGATTACAAAAAATTCGATCATGGATTACAAAAAAATCGATCATGGATTACATAAAATTCGATCATGGATTACATAAAATTCGATCATGGATTACAAAAAAAAAAAAACATAAAAAAACATAAAATTCCATCGTGGATTACAAAAAAAGAAAAAAACAATTCGATCATGGATTACAAAAAATTCAATCATGGATTACAAAAAATTCTATAATGGGTTACAAAAACAAAAAAAAACAAAAAATTACGATCATGGATTACAAGAAAAAAAACAAACATTTCGATC
>NW_006500144.1:42122-61685 GCF_000471905.2 Amborella trichopoda | reverse complement strand
TCATGGATTACAAGAAAAAAAAGCAAACATTTTGATCTTGGATTACAAAAAATTCGACCATGGATTACAAAATATTCTATCATGGGTTACAAAAAATAAAAAAGCAAAAAAATTCGATTATGGATTACCAAAAAAAAAAAAGAAAAAAAAAAAATAAAAATAAATCCGTACGGGACTTGACGATTTTGTACAGTGAATCGGCGAGTCACTGTGCAGAATCGTCCGGTTCTCTCTAGAACAGGACGATTTCCATTTTTTTCATCGATTCGATCCGTCCATGGCGATTCTCGAGTCGAACCGGGCGAGTCCGGTTCGACTCGGCGTTTTTTTAAACACTGGTTGCAACCTTAAACAATCCAATTAAGTTGACCTCAAAATTTTATCATAGCATGTAATTTTAGTGCAAAAATTCTTTGGATTATCTTAAAATCTATTTTCATATGTAATTATAAAATTTAACACTCAAAAAAGGGTTAAAATCAAGTCGATCTATAAATATATGAAAATCTTGAAAATGGACGGTCTAGATAATATGTTGCAAGATGCACTATTTCTGGGACTCAAAATCTTTTTTTTCTTCATATTCATACATCTCTATATTGGGATGATCAATTAGAGGTTTTTTCAACATTGAAGCAACCTTCTCCAATGGATTTCTTAGGTGCATATGTATTTCTACATTTTAAGGTTCTTTACTATAATGTAAGTATTATAAGTAAATAATGTATTTACTAATACAAATGAACACAATTCAAACTAAATCAGAAAAAACTACAATTGAGGATAAAAAACACAGCCAAGAAAATTAATTGAAGATGCAAATTATGTAGGTGAATAATATAATTAGAATTAGAATTTATTAGCAAGAAAGAATAATTTTTGAACAAATAATTTCAAAAAATTATAAATTACATAAGTAGACAGTATAATTTCGAAATTATATTAGTACTTATATTAGTAAATGAAAAAACAAAAGAAATTCCTAATATTCTTTGTCCATTGGTGTTTTTCTTTTTTCTGGTTTTTTTTGCATTTTTTTTTTAAAAAAAGGAAGAAACAAATTGCTACCAAATAAGGTAGTATTTCTGGAATTTAATGATACGTATGTGTTTATTACTAATAATAGGATAAATAGAACTATTAATATGTTTATTAATATGTTAAATATAATTATGATATTTCCATCGTATTTAAGAATAATTCTTTGTTTATTACCAATATTACTCATATTTTTATGGGATATGTTGTGGAATTACAATTTCATTGAAAGAAACATAATATTCACTTTGTTTCGTTCATTTTTTTTTATTTTCTTTTTTATTATTTCTTGAATCATATTTAGTTCTAAGTAAATAATATAATTGACTTAATATTATTGAATTTTGATTTAAAGATAAGTAAAAGTATATAAAGAATATTAATTTAACACAAAATTTATCAAAAAATTCACCAATGGGTTCCCTTAAAAAGTGAACGAAAAAATACAAGAAATATATTCCTACAAAAATAATTACAACAAATGCATATCTTAAAATAATAGGCAGAATTAGAAGAAGAGTAACCTAATGAAAAATCTATTTTTTTTCTTTAAATCCCTAGCGTCCTTTTAAAGAGCGAGAGAGAGATTCAAAGATACTAAAGATTTAGGTAGCTATGAATTTAGTGCGAGAATCAAATTTTCTTGAGCATTTTGTTATGTTTTTTAATGCATCAAGATATTAGATTGAATTAATTTTTTATATTTTATTTTTTTAGTGCATACAACATATCATTTTGGATAGACCACTATTTTACATATTTGGGTCTTTGTGTTTTCTTTCAATTTGCTGCAATCTTATATTGAGGGCATTTTTTTTTTTTCATTGAAAAATAATTGTATACATTGGTTCACAGTCCTTACTATTGCTATTTCATTTTGTGCTCTCAATAAATCTATGATATGTTTCGTAATGTGACAACAGTATAAGCATTGTTGCTGGAGTTATTGAAAGTTTCAACAAAAATTATTAAATATTACTCCACTGACACTAGTAAGGCTATAAAACTATTGTTTAATGGCTTTAGTATAGATATACAATAGCTGCAAATCATATTTCCATATTATGTCATCCCTATATATACAATTTTTCACTATGTTTTTTTTTTAACTAAATCAGCTTTATTCACGATTCTATAACTTACCTTAGTTTTTGATGATCGGTAGTGTTTACACAATTTTTTCCTTCAACTTTTTGAAAAAAAAAAACCGATTTGTTATTTTATTATTCCTCGTACTTGCTAAGTGTGCCTCCTATATACCAGGTTAGGTCAGGCATGACCACATAAGTCTCAACTCCATCTAGGTCCTAAGAATGAAGCCAACATTACCTTAATTGCGGCTAGATGCATGCAGCATGAAATAGGGGATTAATTTAGGTTAAATAGGAACGAAATAAAAAAGATACACCGACTTAACCTCATTCCTCTTACTTGCTAAGTGTGCCTCCTATATACCAGGTTTGGTCAGGCATGACCACGTAAGTCTCAACTCCATCTAGGTCGAATGAAGCCAACATTACCTTAATTGTGCCTAGAGGCAAGCAGCATGAACTAGGGGATTAATTTAGGTTAAATAGGAACGAAATCGAAAAGATACATGGACTTAACCTCTTTTCTTTTTAGGGCATTTCTCTTTCGTCAAAGACATAAGACCTTCTAAGGCGTTCCTGCTTTGGAGGACGCAGGCCTGCTTCAGAAAAATCCCTACTTATAGGGAAATGAAATATATAGAGAATTAATACCCGCTTTGTGAGGTTATTAAGACCGGGCCTTGTAAACAAAGCCTCCTCGTTTTTCAGCCGTGGCTTCATCATCAAGCCTCCTCCGCACCAATATGACGTGCGTGCATGCTTTCTTTCCTCTCCGTCTCTTCTCTCTTGCGACTCTCCACTTGAGTGAAGGAAGAGATTTGGGCTTTGAATTTGTAGTAGACGATTTCTGCCCCACTGACTCTGGTCCTAGCCCTTAAACGAGTTCCATCCCACGGAATTTTGTCCTAGCCCTGATGGCGCAGGACATGATAACCCATCCCACTGACTCTGGTCTTAGCCCTAGTGGTGGAGGACATGACCACCTGCCCTCAAGTCCAGAATTTATAGAAAACGATTTCCGTCCCACTGACCCTGGTCAGACATGACAACCCGCCCCCTGCTGCAAAATTTTTAGTGGGCAATCACCCTCTCGATTACACTGTTCCTAGCCCTGGCATCGGACATGACAACTCGCCCCCTGGTGCCTAAAATTGTTAAGGACTATTATCCTGGTCATAGCCCAGGTGTTGTAGGTGACAGTTAGGATGCCTAGCTCTCTTCAACGGGAGAGACAAAAGCCTATCCTGGATTTATCGCTATGGAAATAAAATTTTAGTATTCTGTTTCTAGTTAGCTAAGCTTTGGATTTGACTAAATGTTTCCTCTTAGCACGTTATATGCGCTCAGTCTTTCGTAGTTTCTCTTTTTAAATGGTTTACTTGGACTTTCCTTAACTTGTCAAAAATTACACTACTAGCTATTTACTATTTACTATAATTGGAACTCTAAAAAAAACGAAAATATTTTGATAGGGCTGTAGCCTATCAAAATAACTAAAACCTCACTAAGAATTGTAGTTTTGGATAACAGAAAATCTCACTAAAAGTTGTAGTTTTGGAGCCAGAAAACCTTCAATCCTTCATCTTGGCCTTGACCATTATAGTAGTAATAGAAGATAAAATTTAAGCTCTAAAATAATGTATGTTGTAGAACATTATCCGTACTATCCATTTTGTCCTAAAAATAAGTGTTCACAATTCTGCATGATCTAATTGTTGGTACGTTTGTGGCTATGTAGCCTTTAAACGGGCAATATTTCTTTCTCTTATAATTTAATGCTTATCACTAAAAAAAGGAAGCTTCTTACAGAAAGAAAGTGTCGTTATTTAATGGCTAGAAAGTAACCAACCACTTCCAAGGATTAGAGGGCCACGTTTTCTCAGAGTTTTGTGGAGGAAGCCGAACGTTGGAGAACGGCCTCCTCTATCCCTCTTTAAGAAGGGTTTCATGGTCATGGAGCGGTACACAAAAATTTTTAGAGTTCTCATAGTTCTGGTAAAAACCTGATCATGTGATCGATAGTCTAAAGACACTGCTCTCAATCCTAGGAGTGGGTCCATCTCTTCCCTCAAGTTTTTTCAACATTGGTATTAGAGTAGGTTGTGGAAGCGTGGTGGGCTCATAACCTACAGGTCCCATTTTCTTTTGATATTTTATATCTTATTTTTTTCCTGAGTTTAATTAACAGTAACTTTGATATTGTGCTTTGTCATGCACGTATATCTTGTTGTAAATTTTTTTTTCCTAACCTTAAATTTAATAGTCTAAATTTATTAATTTTTTATAAATTTCTCTTTCTTAATTTATTGCTCCTCATTAGCGATTCAGTGTTTGTTTTTACTGGTATTGTTGGTTTTGGAATATTTTCTCTCCGTAAATTCTTTTGCCATATTTTCTCTCTCTAGATTGTGTTTGGCTGATGTGATCATAGCATACTTGGATGAGCCCTCTGTTTAATCTTTTGTAGAGAAAAGTTAAAGAGATAGAGAAGCTAGAAGAATCATCAAAAGAATAGGAAGAGAGAGAAAATAAGTTTAAGGTTGTTGCAGAAGAGTTATCTTAACTTAGCATATGCCTCAATATTAGGTTCTCTCTACACCTCAGTATTAGGCTCTCTCTCTACGCCTCAATATTAGGCTCTCTCTAAAGTAGGAACAAGTTGTGTAGTTATTTTCTCTCAGATCAAGTTGCTGATACCGTACATACTTGAGCCCACGGTCAAGTAACAAAAAATAAGGCAAATAATTCTTCTCTCTATTTTCTAATAAAATTAATAATAATAATAATAATAATAATAATAATAATAATAATAATAATAATAAAAATAGTACTTTGTAAAAAAAAATAAATTCTTCTACTCTATGCAAGGTAGCTGAGCATCTAAATTTATGTATTGTTATATACTTTTTTCTTCCATCTTTTTGTTGATGAAAATTAGTGCATCTTATTATTATTATTATTATTGAATCTTATTATGCACGCGCCAATTCTATTGGAGTAAAGGCTTACATATCAATTGCATATATTTATTTTTTTATTTTCTTTATTTTTTTTGTGACCTATAATTTAGGGATTTTCGACATATTTTATTTGCATAATAATTGTCACTGCATTGTATAGTTATCCTATGCTTTGGTCTCTTTAAGTTAGAACATTTCATGATCTTGATTTTGTGAATTTTCCTTTTTTTTTGGTGACTATGCAATGCCATATTTTTTGTTGAGACTTATCAAATATCATTGTAGACTCTCTATTTTGTGCTAAGACATATTCACATATTTATGAAAATTATTCTTATGCAAGATTTGACATAAAAGTAGTTCTTGCCTTACTTTATTAATTTTTTGTTGCATCATAGCAGTGCGAACATAAACTGTTCGAGAAAATTTTTCTTTGAAGTTGCAGCTCACTGAGAGTCGGCAAACTTATTGATTTAGCTAGTAGACAACCTTTTCTTAAACACAATTAAATTTGTTTTTGAACTTTTAGGTATTATTTAAAAAATTTAAAATGGCATCTAGGCTAGTCATGTCAGAATTGTCCAAACTTGAAAAACTCAATGGGACCAATTTTTCTATGTAGAAAAGAAAATTTAGATATATTCTTTTTCAAGATAAGGTAGATTATGTCCTAGAAACAGAACCACCAGTTTTAGAGCCTAATGCCAATGGTCAAGCCAGAAGGAGACTTGAAAAATGGTTAGAAGATCACAAAGTAGCTAAGACTACTATATTGAACTTTATGAAAGATGATTTAATTAGAGTCTTTGAGGTTTACAGCACAGCTCAAAGTAAGATAAGTGCCCTATCTGAAAAGTATGGGACCACTCCTGAGACCCATGTACAATTGTTGTTAGAAAAATATAATTCTTGCAGAATGAAGAAAGGGACTCATTGACCGAGCATGTCAATAAAATGATAGTGCTTGCAAAGGACCTTGCTGCAGCTGGGAATCCAGTCCCCGATCGCATGCAAGTGTCCATCGTCCTTAACTGTCTCCCTTCATCTTGGGAGTCTGTTGTAATAGCATTGAACTATTCTGCGCAAGGGATAACGATGTTAAATTTTCCCATGCATCTTAGTATTGAAGCTGAGAGAAGAATGAAAAAGAAGTCATATGAGCTCCACTTTACCCAAAGTTCATCTTCTTAGATCCTCAAGAAACCTTTCAATTATCAGAAAAATACTAGGTATAAGGGAATGAGGAGAAATTTTAAAAATCAAAAGAATAAGGTTGAGAAGACCTGTTTTTATTGTAAGGATATTGGGCACATCAAGTTTAATTGTCCTAAGCTGAAAAATAAAAATAGGAACCAAATTAATAACCTTGTTCGAAATAATCAAAATAAGAGAAAGGACTTGATCTGCGTAGTCCTATAATCAATAGTTGTCGATCATGACCTGAGAAATTGGTGGGTCGACTCAGCCTCCACTTGACATGTCTCGAAGACCAAGGATGGATTCACAGAATTGAAAGCGATTGCAGCCAGTAACCAACGGATGTATATGGGAAATGACACCTACTGCGATGTACTAGGTGTTGGTACATTCAAGCTATGTTTACCAGGATGAACACATCTCTTATTTACTGATACATTGTATGCACCCAATATGAGGCGCAATTTGATTTCTGTCCCAAGGCTAGATGACAAGGGTTATGAAATAAAATTCAGGTCTGGTCAGGTTATCATTGGGAAGCATTCTAGAGCTTTGGTATACGATACTAAAGTTGACAATTTGTATCGACTGAATATTAATGAAAGTTCATCATTTTCTGGTTATATTGGTGCTTCTTTTGATGCTTTTATGTGTATGGATGACTCATATTTATGGCACTTAAGATTAGGACATATAAATAAAGAGAAATGAATCAAATGGTTAAAAGAGGCTTGCTCCCCAATTTAGGAAAAATTGTTTTCAAAACATGCGACCCATGTATTTCTGGTAAATTAACTAAGAAGCCTTTCCCTAAAAAGAAAAGGTCTAGTGAACTACTTATTATTGTTCACTCTGATATATGTGGCCCATTAACTGTGAAAACACATAGAGGTATGGAATATTTCATAACATTTATAGACGATTATTCACGTTATGGATATGTATGCCTAATTAGTAAGAAATCAAATGCATTAGAAACATTTAAAGAATATAAAGCTGAGGTAGAAAATCAGTTACGTAGTCATATTAAAATTCTTCGAACAGATAGGGGAGGTGAATATTGGTCCACATTATTTTATGAATTTTGTAAGGAGCATGGTATAATTCACCAAACAACTATGCCATATACACTACAACAAAATGGTGTAGCTGAAATGAGAAATAGAACTCTAATTGACATGGTTAGGTCCATGATGAGCCATTCAAATTTATCACCTAATTTTTTGGGTGAGGCTCTCAACACTGTAATATATATCATTAATTGTGTTCAACTAAATCTATAGACTTGACCCCATATGAATTATGGATAGGTAGGAAACCTGACCTTACTATCTTGAAAGTTTGGGGTTCTTGGGCACATGTGTTTATACCATCACAAAATAGTGCTAAATTACAAAGTAAAACTATAAAATGCTCTTTTATAGGTTCTTCAAAAAATTCTAAAGGGTATAGATTCTATAACCATGATACTAGATCCTTAGTAGAGAGTCGTGATGCTCATTTCTTAGAAAATATAGATGATGAAAATATTTTAATAAGCCTATTGACTTACATGAAATTGATAAAGATAAGGGTCTAGAAGACCATGTTTCTCAGACTCCCTTTAAATTTGGTGAGAATGATTCAATTAAATCAAGTATACCAGATAGGCCTAAAAGAACTAGAGCCCCACTTACGACTTTAGAAGAATTTTATGTATTTATGAATGAAGATAATTACTCTTCAATGAGTGAGGCTACAATAGATGAACCTCGTAGCTACAGTGAAGTTATTAGCTCACATGACTCAGCTGAGTGGGCTCAAGCCATGGATGATAAACTTGATTCTATTAAAAGAAATCAAGTCTAGGAGTTGGTTGACCTCTTTAAAGATAGAAAAGCCATCGGTTGCAAATGGGTCTTAAGGAAAAAACTTAATGCAAATGGATCTATTGATAAATATAGAGCTAGGTTGGTAGCTAAAGGATTTACCCAAAAGGAGGGCATAGATTATGTTGAAACTTATTCTCCAATAGTAGAATTTTTATCTATTATGATCATCTTTGCATTAGTTGTATATTATGATTTAGAATTATTTCAGATGGATGTCAAAACAGCTTTCTTAAATGGAGAATTAAAAGAAGATATATACATGAAACAACCAGAAGGATAATTAATTAAAGGCCAAGAAGACAAAGTATATAAACTTAAGAAATCTTTATATGGTCTAAACCAGTCTTCTAGGCAATGGTACTTTGTTTTTCATAATGCAATCACTGAAATTGGTTATATAGCCAATAGGTTAGACCATTGTGTATATGTCTGGAATAATGGGAGCAATTTTCTTATATTGTCACTATATGTGGATGATATTTTGATTGCTGGTAATGATATTGGCGTGATTAACCATACCAAATCATGGCTAAGTTCCCATTTTGAGATGAAAGATATGGGAGAAGCCTCATATGTATTGGGCATCAGGATAACAAGAGATAGAAGTTCAAGACTTCTATGTTTATCTCAAGAAAATTATTTAGAAAGTGTTTTAAAGATATTTAAGATGAAAAATTGCAAGCCCATATATACACCTGTTTATAAAGGCTTAAAATCATCAAAGAAAATGTGTCTATTAAATGATAGTGACAAAGCTGAGATGGAAAGAATTCCATTTGCTCAAGTTGTAGGATGCATAAATTATGCCATGTTGTGTACAAGACCTGATTTGAGTCATGCATATGGTCTTGTAAGTAGATTTCAGAGGAATCCTGGGATGGCTCATTGGCAAGCTTTAAAAAGAATTCAAAAGGAATTCTTCCCACTGGAGCTTAGGGATAGCTCTTAGAGGCGATAAGATAAGGGAAAGTAGGTTTTGTTGGTCTAGCTATGTGCAGCATCAACCTAGAACAACACTAGTAAGGATGAGTGACTTGGTTCAAGTGCAATGATAAAAAAAGCAAGGGAAAGACCCAAAAGGACATGAATAGAAATGGTGAAAAGAGATATGATGACATGTAGTCAGACTGAGATATGACCTTTTATAGAGCATAATTCATGTAGCCAACTCCAAATAGTTGAAGTAAAGTCTAGATGATAATGATAGTGATTTTTATATATGTCAAACCGACATCCTATAAACGAGGTTAGGTCAAGCACGACCATAGGAGTAAACTCCATCCGAGTCAAAAGAATCAAGTCAACATTACCTTAATTACGGCCTGAGGCATGCAACATGGAAAAGGGGGATTAAATGTAGGTTAAATGAAAAGATACACTGAATTACCTCTTTCCTTTTCAGAGCATCTCTTCTTGTTCAAAGAGATAATCACCTAATTACCCAAAAAAACCAAAGACAAGCACCATCTAAGGCATGCCCGCTTTGAGAGGGCGCATGCCACTTTTATTATAATTATCTATAATTATCTATATTCTCCAACGTTCATATGGTTCAACGTTCATATAGATGACTTGGATGAATATCCCTGAGATCAGGGAAGACTTTTTATGAAACCATTAGAGAAAGATGAACATTAGCCCTTCTTCTCCCTATAAAAATGGGAAGCCAGAGAGAGGAAGATCCAGTAAAAAAAAAAAACGGTAATAGAGCTTCCTCTGTAAAGAAATAGCTTTTCTTCTCTCTCTCTCTAAAAGGAAAAAGGGGTTCATAATCTAAAATCCTGGCTCTACAATCACAAGCCTCACAGCAACCCTCCTCTCTGATCTTCGGTCAGGTCTCACTGCGCCATCAATTTTTTACTAACATTGATATTAGAGCAATCCAGGTTCCATCTTCCCTTGTTTCTATTCTGAATTATTTTTAATGATAGAGCTCATGTAATTTGTTACGATCTATGCCCATCTTTTTTGTGATCTTTTGTTCGTGGTTCTCACCCACGCAAGGGTGTATTTTCACCATTAAGGCTTGATAACTGTTTTTTCTGTGTATAAATCATGCACCAGTATATCACCCGCTGCTATTTTATCTTGGTTCACAGTTTTAATTAAAGGATAAGTGTCATGCCCTACCTTTTGTATTAATCAATTCCAAATCACGTTTATCCCAACTGTGCATACTCATCAACATCTCACCGAGGATCCCTTCTATTCACATGACTATCAATCGATACACATAGAGCCTAACTCTCTATCTCAGGGTTTTACGATAGGAGGGGAGAAGATAACGACAATAGTAATATATACTTTCAATAGATACATTAGAGCCTAACTCTCTGTATCTCAGGGTTTTATGATAGGAGGGAAGAAGATAACGACAATAGTAATATAAGGAGAGGCATTTTGCCATTTTTTTTTCTTACTGCAATCACCCAATATTTTTTTATCTTTATGATCGACAAGTATTGGTGTGTAGGCAGTTTGCCATCTTTTTTTACGTAGGCATCCAGATTTGTTTTTCTCTCATCATCCAAGAATTGAGTGTGCAAGATATAGGTATCGTAGTTAATTTAACTCATACATATCATGTGTTCCCTATATAGTAAACAAAGTGGATCATTATTTTCTATTTTGCACATTCTTAGGAGCTAAAATCTATTAGGTAAACTTTCTGCTATTTTGATCACTATCTCTCTCTATTTTGATACGGAGGGGCTGCTTCTCCATATCTCTCTTTCTAATTTTTCTCACGAAAATTCCAAATATTATTGGTTTTTTTTTTTTTTGGACAATTTGGCTGGTATTAAGAGAAATTGAGTAGCCTTTGATTTTATTATACAATCTATTTACTTGTCTATTTTATGCCTGATTTGACCGAAGCCCAAGTTTAGTTGCATTAATATTTTCACATTGGAATATATTTGCTTATACTACTTGGTAGTACTCTCGTTGAGATTGTTTGTTTATATCGATGATATTGCTCACACATACTAGATGTTGCTCGTGCATCGCAAATCAATGCTATAAGGGGGAATTTTATATTATCTTTGATAATTGTAGTGCTTACTTGTAGATAGGGAGATTGCCTATTTCATATTTTTTTAAGGCATCACTTCATAACTGATATTGTTTATGAAATAATTGCAACTATCTCTGTATATGTATTGACCGCATAATAAATAATTTTAGTGGCTTGTTTAGCTTCTTTAGAACTTAGAAAATATTAGGTTGCTCACACAAGACTTAACAAATGGCTAATAGAATTGTAATGGCTGAACTTTCTAAATTTGAATGAAAACAATTTTGGGATGTAGATAAGGAAAATGGAATATTTCCTCATTCAAGATAGAATCATAAATGTGCTAAAAGATGATTCACCAGTAGTTGGTGATAAACCGACTGAAGAAGAAAAGAAAATGTTAGAAAAAATTAGAAGATGACTTCATAGCAAAAACATCTATGTTAACTTTTATGCAATATGACCTTATTAAGGTTTTCGAGCATCATGAAACATCTAAGAAAATGTTGGAGGCAATAAAAAAAAAAATATGACTCAACCTCTGAAACACACCTCCAATTGCTATTAGAGCAATATAACACATTTAAAATTAAGGAGGGTAATAATGTAGTGGAAGATGTAAACAATATGCTTATTATGTCTAAGGACTTAGCCATTGCTAGTAATGAAGTCCTAGAGCGCATGCAAGTTTCCATAGTCTTAAATAGCCTTCCACCTTCATGGAGGATGGTAACAATTACACTTAGGTTGAATACCAAATGTCTTTCATTAGGGGACTTACCTATGCAACTAGCCTTAGAGCTAGAGCATATGAACAAAGATAAAACGTAGCGAGCTCATGCTTGCTCAAAGGCCCCCCAAATCTAGCCAACCCAAGCCCAAAAACCAAAAATTTCATAGGAAGTTTAATAAGAGGATCAATAGGTTTAAAAAAGATTAACTAAGCCCTACAACCAAGAAACTAAACAAGGACAGCCAAAATGCTTCTTATGTGGTCAGCTAGGTCATTTCAAGAACCGCTGCCCACAAAATAGAAACCCGCAAAATTCAAAGAATAGAGAGAATGGAAGCAAGATGTGTGAAGTTGTTTCTATGGTTTCTGAGTGTCTGCTAGCATATCACAACATCAAAGGATGGTGAGTAGACTTAGGCGCTAATCGGCATATCGCAAGCTTAAAAGGACTCTTTGAGGGCTTCAAATAAATAAAATTTGGGGAGAAACGCATCTACATGGGGAACAATACCAGTTCTGATGATTAGGTGTAGGACCTTGTAGGTTGTATGTAGGGGCAAGCGACCTTGTATTAACTGATGTATATTTTATCTTTTATATGAGACTAAATAGTGTATATGTCTATTTGCTCATTCGAAAGGGCTTTGAAGTTAGCTTCCAATCATTGAAAGCATCAATCAGAATGTGTGGAAAAATTTATGCTTGGGGACACTTTGTTGATGCCCATAACTTGTTCCTTCTTTATGTAAATGAGAAAGCAGGTAATAAAATTTCAATTTATTGTAGTTATGTTGTTTGTGTAATGGTTGTTGATGCATATACTTGGCATCTTAGGCTTGGCCTCATAAAAAAAGACAAAATTAATAGGTTAATAATAAAAGGTATTATTCCAAATCGAAAAAATGTGGAGTTTCCAACATGTCAGTACTGCTTGTCAGAAAAAATGACTAGGAAGTCATTCAATAAAGGGGAGAGAGCTAAATAGTTATTGAATATGGTCCACGCTGACATTTGTTGGACCCTCAATGTTAAAACTCATAGAGGGATGTCATACTTTATTACTTTTATTGATGATTTTTCTAGATTTGGATATGTTTATCTAATCCACCATAAATCAAAAACCTTAGAAAAAATTAAAATATATGAAAGGGAAGGAGAAAAGTAATTGGGTAAGAAGATCAAAGTTTTTAGAACTGATAGAGGAGGTGAATACACATCCAATGCTTTCAATACTTATTGCCAATAATATGGTATGAAAAGACATACTACTATGCCTTATACGACACAACAAAATGGAATAGCTGAAATGCGTAATAGAACCCTCTTAGAAATAACTAGATTCATAATGACTCATGCTAATCTACCCAAGACCTTTTGGGGAGAATCAATCAACACATCCATGTATATTCTTAATAGGGTTTAAACTAAAGCAATAGATTCTACCCCTTATAAACTGTGGACAAGTAGAAAACCTGATCTAACCAACTTAAAGAAGTGGGACTCGACTGCACATGTCTTAATTCCATATTAGCATAGATATAAGTGAGAAAACAAAACTTGAATTTGTTATTTTATAAGATACCCCGAAGGTTCAAAGGGATAATGATTTTATCATAAAAATAATGGACTCATTGAAAGCAGACATGCTGAGTTCCTAGAAGATTTTATCGCAGAAAACATACCTGTAGTGGATAATGATAATTTACTTAATAACATAAATGACTCAGAATCACTACCTACAGTGGATATGGATAATCCTGATCAACATGATGATGTTGAAGTACCCACACACCCAATGTTAAGTGGTCAAAAGAGGTCTAGAGCTCCTCCATCATACCTTGATGATTTCTATATCTATGAGTGAGGAGATAGACAACTTTATTGACCTAAATGAAATCCATGACCCTTTTAACTTCACATATACTATGAAATCATAAGAATATCAAGAATGCCTTAATACCATGAGAGAAGAATTAGATTCTATTGAGAAAAATAAAGTTTGGGATCTATGTGATTTACCATTAGAAAGGAAACTTATAGGTTCTAAATGAGTACTTAAAAAGAAGTTAAAATCTGATGAAACAATTGATAAGTTTAAAGCTAAGTTAGTAGCAAAGGGTTTTACTCAAAGAAAGGGAGTCGACCATGTTGACACTTATTCCCCAGTTGCAACGTTTATTTTTTTTAGAATAATTTTGGCAATCGTTGTATATTATGACTTATTGTATATTATGACTTATAACTTTACCAAATGGATATAAAGACTACATTATTTAATCATGAACTAAAAGAAACCATTTACATGAAGCAACCTGAGGGCTTCATAATTAAAGGCCAAGAAAATAAGTATACAAATTCAATAAGTATGATTTAAAACAATCTTCAAGACAATGGTACTTAAAGAGTGAGAGTAAATTCACAGTACTCTCATTATATATAGATGATATCCTAATAGCTGGAAATAAATTAGAAATTATTAATAAGACTAAGTCATGGCTTTTTTCTTGGTTTAAGTTGAAAGATATGGGAGAAGCATCTTTATGTCTTAAGCATAAAAATAACTAGAGATAGAAAATCAAAATTATTGTACTTGAGCCAAAAGAGATATCTTGACTCTGCTCTCAAAAGATTTCAAATGGGAAATTGTATACCATTATCTACTCCTGTTGAAAATAGAGCAAAGTTTCTAAGAAGGATTGTCCAATAGAAGGACAAAAAAAGCCTAACATTCCCTATGCACAAGCTTTGGTAGCTTGGTATATGAAGTAAGATGCACAATACCAGATTTGAGCTATGTCGTAGAACTTGTTAGTAGATATCATAGTAATCCAAGCATAGCTCATTGGAAAGCAGTAAAAATAATTATAATATACATTAGGGGAAAAGGGATTTGAAATTGTGTTTTCAAGCAGATAAGCTTGAAGTTATAGGATATTCAAATACAGATTTTGTTAGGAATAAGGGCGGTAGTAAATCTACCTCGAGACATGTTTTCCTCTTTGAAGGGGCAATTGTTTCTTTGTTTAGCAAGAAATAAGGGTGTGTAGCTAGGTACACATAGGAAGCAGAATACGTTATATATAGCACTACAAGTACTTTCGCCATCAGGACAAAGCACTTCATAGATAACTTGAAGCTGCAAATAATCGATAGACCAATCCAAATATTTTGTGATAATTAAGCTGCAATTAAATTAATTCAAAGTGAAGCAAATAGCTCCAAAGGAAGACATATAGATGTCCAATAGCACTACATTCAGGATGTAAGTGAGAAATGTGAAGCAACCGTTAGTTATTTGCCCTTATCAGATATGATCGCTGATCTATTAACAAAAGGTCCAAGTGTTGAAATACTTTTTAAGCACACTTGTTTAGTGGGACTTAAAAATGTTTAAGTCAGTTTGTTTTCATGAGTGAAAGATCTTCATTAGCATGAAAATACTCATGATAGACATTTGTTATGAGAGGCATATCCACGAAAGCGTGAGAATAACCTCATGATAAGATAATTTCCTAAAGGTCATACTCAAAGTGGGGGTATGCATGTGACTTATTATTATGCTCGGCCGTCATAGCCAAGTGGGAGATGTTGACACGTATGGCCATGAGGTGTCAAATGATTTAGCCTACAATTGTGGGCTGGGAGGAATCTCAAGTTTTATTATAATTATCCATAATTATCTATATTCTCCAACATTCATATGGTCCAACGTTCGATGAGTTGGAGAAAGATGAACGTTAGTCCTTCTTTTCAGATATTCGTTGGAGAAAGATGAACGTTAGTCCTTCTTCTCCCAATAAAGATGACATTCTCATACCATAAATCGAAATCTAGCTTTCTTGCCTAATAGTCTATTGGCACTCCGATACCATGATAGATTTTAGAGATGCGGATTTTAGATTTCAGAATACATCCATTCATGGACATAGATAAAGGAAAAAGAGACGTATGAGACCCTTTCGAAAGTGCTCTTTGAGAAAAGAACAAAAACCTAGTACCATTAATAGAGAGAATAAAAACCTAATAGCGTGATGTACAACATGTACTTTGGGTGCGTGATTTTACTAGCCCTACTTTATGAAAAATAGACCATATAATGTATATCATCATTATCAGAGCCTTTTCCTAACTATTTGGGGTCCGCTACATGAATCTAGTCTGCCATTCTGCTCTACCAAATGCCACAACCTCAGTGAGGCCCTTTACATTACAGGACCAGATGTTATAATGTATATAATCATTGAATACAACCCATATGTGGAAACACAATCAGAGCATTCATTTTGGCATGTAATGAGGTTCTTGTCCATGCGAAAATGATAGTTATGAAAATTTTGTTTTTTATCATTTAGGTTTCAATGTACCCCCTATATGAAAAATTTACTCCTTCAAGGTCTTGGATAATATCAGGCTAGATTTATATAGTCAATCCATTTGAAAAACTAGATTTAAATGTTTAATTATTGATTGCCAATTGCTATATAAAGAGGATTGAATTGAAATTGTGTTTCATTTTCTTATGGTAAACAAAAAAACAGGTTCCCTTTTGTACGGTAGAACTGAAAAACAAAGGTGTAGCCATCTACAAATATGAGATTTTATTTTGGAAAAGATTTTATTTTGTAGGTGAGATTGCAAAAAAAGATTTGAATTATCTTATAATTGATATTTTCCCTATCAGCAATATATAAGTAGTATTTTATAATTAGTGTTTTATAATTTATTATTATTAGATGTCCTATGTAATACAGAAACATCTCATTAGGTATCTGAATTCGTTCTGAAAAACTCAAAAGCTCAACACCTAATAACTTGGAAAGCCTTGTCATGAAATTTATATTCAATGACCATTTACCTTATTGCAGTTTCTTTACCGACTACCCATTAAAACGCCCCTTTCTTGTGCCATCATTAAAACTCTCCCCTTTCTATCTCTTTCACTCTTCTCTTCTCTTTCTCTCTCTTGGCTTTCACTCCTTACTCCTCTCCTCTTTCTCATGGCAGCTGCAAGAGGTCTTGAAGGACACCAAGAAGAGAAGGACAGAAGATAGAAACTCTCTTGGAATTGGCCCCATGTTACAATCCTTCTGGGAAAGACTGTATACGAAACTTTGATCCCCTTTGAGGGGATCTTCGTCCTTGTGCAACACCCAAATAATTAAGGAAAATAGTTATCTCTCTCTCTCTCTCCTTTCATTATTCAAATTCCCATTTATACTACACTTTCCAACAAACCCATACGATAACCTAAGCCCATTTCAAAAGAAAACAAACTTATTCAAATATTAGTGATCTACGTACCCTAAAATTTTTAGGTAAAATACCAAATGCTCATTTTATATGCAGAAATTATAAAGATAGTTAGTCAACCCACTTTATTTAATTTTTTCAAAAATTGCCCCTCATTCAACCCGAATTTTTATTTTATTTTTGTAGTTTTTATGTTAGTAGACAAGTACCCAAGCTTTAGTTTGTCCATTGAATGGACTTGTCTCTTTAAGAGATTATTTATTAACTGTCGCAGGTGGCAGAAGTATAGCTAGATCTGCATCTTGTAATGCTTAAAAGAAGTGCTATTGTTTCTTATTAATGTTGTTTACTCAAACTCTGTGGTTGATGCTTTGGCAAAGGGTGGTTCTTCTTTGCCCTCTCTTGTCATTTTAATGATGGATTGAATTGTTGCAAGGCATGATTATCAACAATTCTAGCAAAATCTGGTCTGAATATTTCCTTGAGAAATGGCTCGGCTTCTTTCCCGAAGGCCATACGATGGAAAATTCAAATATTCCGATCAACATACAGTTCAAAGAGGAATCATATGTCAAAGCATGGCCCGAGTCGATCGGACGCACTAGGGTGGGGGAAGAACCGTTATGGATAAATGAATGTGCCATACACACATCTTTTGATGAGCTACAAACCATAGATGACTTGGGTCGCATCATGTCCAACAGATTCAGAGACATACATGAGTCCTCGTGCTTCCTGGAAGACATAATCCCGCTGCTTTTAGGAGGAATTAGAGGGCATTATGCTAGATCTTCTTCCCTGTATAAACGTAAGTAAGGTGTACCTGGTGGTGAGGGTTCAACAAGAGTTTTCAGGCAAGTACATGGATGAAAGTAGTGCTCAAGATGAAGAATATTGATGCCATCTCGATTGCATTATCAAAAAAATCAACCACCTAAACAAGATCCAGATAAAGGATGGAGAGCAAGAAGATTGCAGTATGTGTCTTTGTAGATTTGTTGCTAACACAAAGACATGGGTGATGCCATGTAATCACAAATTCCATAGCAAATGTATCTTGAAGTGGCTGGTAGAGTACAACAGATCGTGCCCGCTGTGCCGATGCCAACTACGAGATTCTCCTAGCACCATTGCTGGGTGTAAAAGAGTGGAGATTTCTCCCTATTTTTTATTTCTTTCATGAATTGGGTAAACGGTGGTGCAAATCAAGAATCATTAATACTTACTAGGTTTTCTCATTCATCTAATTTGTAGCCATACTTTGTCAATTTCACTTTGTTATGAATGAAAAATTCAACATTCTTTCTGCTAAAAAAAAAATGTTGTTTAACCAAGGGACACATCTTTGAGTCTTAGCGACCTTTGGTGGTATTTTTTCACTCTATGAGGAATGTAGCCTTTCATAATGTGTCACTCTTGTGCATGCACCATTCTTGGTTTTGACTCTACTTTTTTTTTTTTTGAACTATGCTGATGGTGAATAGACCTCACTAATTTTATTTACCTTGTTTGTTATGATACTAGAAATGTGCATCTAGCAGTCCTACACATTTGTATACTTCATCTATGAACTTCATAGATTCATATATTCCATTATGCATTGGATTGAACTTGTCACATGATAATTTGAATTTATAGTTTCCGAAGTATCTAAATTATTCTTTAATGCAGATACACAACACTAATTTAATGTCCGAGAAAGTGATTGGGGCTTCACATCATTTATGCCTCGCAGTGCACTATATGACCCGAACAAAAAGCATCTTGTTAATGATACAAAAGTAGTGGAAGCAGAAGATGTTTGTGTAGAGTTGCTGACTATTGGTTATGCAACTCTAAGAAAGAAACCGGTTGTGTTGGGCTTAAAAACCAAGGAGCACATTGTTACATGTTGACTTCTCTTCTTCAAACTCTCTATCACATTCCTGATGCTCACTTCCATTCCTTCCATCTGTTGTCGACAAATAGATGAAGATAGTACACGTCACATGGAGAAGTTCATCATACATTCAGTCCTATTCTCAGAGATCGATAAGACTTTTGAATACAAGCTCAAAAGAATGGCCTTCGCTGCATCATTCGAATGGAAGAGTGAAACTTGAAGAAGTAAAAAGAAATAAATTGCTTGTTAGTGGTTGAGTCAACTCAATTGGGTTACCTTTTTTGAAAATTCATTTGTATATAGTTTTTTCCTATTTCATGAGGTGTTTAACCGCCTTGTATCTTTCCTGTGGCTTGTAAATGATTGTTATTGGTCGTTGTTTAATTAATGATAATCTTTCGTGAATGAAATTCTCTGATTTCTGGTATATTCAGTTTGTCTTTTTTGTTTTTTTATTTGAAACACACAACACACACACACACACACACAAAGAGAGAGAGAGAGAGAGAGAGAGAGAGAGAGAGA
>NW_006500178.1:4767596-4778412 GCF_000471905.2 Amborella trichopoda | reverse complement strand
CCTTGAAAATGGACAGTGTAAAAAATATGTTGTAAAATGCACTATTTCTGAGACTTAAAATCTTTTTATTTTTTATGGTCATACATCTCGATGTCGAGATGATCAATCAAAGGGTTTTTCAACATGAAAACTGTATTTTTTGATGGATTTTTGAGGTGCATCCGTAGTTCTACATTATAAAGTTACATCTTTATATAAACTTTTTTCATATATATATATATATGGAAAAAAATGTTCATATATATAAACTTTTTCTATATATATATATATATATATATGTCTTTATAAAATTTTTGTGTAGTATCACTTAGGTTAGCAAGATAGTTGTCGTTAAAGCAGACTCAGATAAAAGAGTCCACCGCTTCGTCCAAGCCTAAGGAAAAAAAAAACCAAATAAAGCACCTAAGGATAAGTATGCTGATGTTCCATGGTCCTATGACCTAGGCCTCAGTCAGTTGGAGTTGGGCTTAGTCTTATTGAGCCTTGTAGAATCACCCTAGACCATAAGATGTGTAGTTAGGAACACCCTATACAGTCAAGGGGACAATTCACCATGAGCCTATTACTCCACAAACCAGTCATTAAAATTATGTTAAGGATGAGGTCCATGCCTTGGACACCACCTTTCCATCATTTTAACCAAAGTCATTCTAAGAAGCAGCAAGACTAGGGATTAAACAATCAGGGACCACCAACGTCTAGGATACCTAGTTAAGCCTCGGGTCATCATAGCACCATTAGAGGACTGCCACTGAATATAGGAAAAATCGGGCAGTTCAAATTTTAACCACCTTGTTAGACCTAGTTAGAGCAAAATTGGCCACTGGCTGGTTCCAGTTTCGGTTTGTTTTGGTGAATTGGCTGGGTATTTTTTAAAAAATTTAAAAATATTTATATAAAATATCAAAAAATGAGGGATTTTATTTGTAATATATTTTTTAATATTTTTCATCATTTTGATAAGGAATGGAAATTGTTTTGCCCATTAATACTCATTTTTACATTCTCCCATCCTTTTTGAAAAATTTCAAAAAATACCTTTAGACACAAATTGATCCTTTAAAATCCATTTTTTCATTAATTGTAAACTTTATTTGGATGTGCATTGTTTAATCATGCTTTAAATAAGTTTTTCATGTTTTATTAGATTTTGTTTTTGTATTTTTTTTTTATTTTTTTGACAGCCTAGAACTTGCCTAGTTAGGCTGGTTGAACCGGCCGGTTTACCGATTAAACCAGTTGGACCGCTTCTGATCCCATATCCGGTAAACCATTTCGGTTTGATTTTTCATACACCGATCCCACTATCGGAGCATAATTGCAGGTTGAGAAAGTCCTAGTATAAACAAATTCCAAGAAGACCCCGAAGTGCAAGCTTCCCTACAACATATCTAATAAGGGATATACTATTCAAGCATCAGCCCAGGGTCCAGTCCAAGCCCACCCTAAAGGTATGGGTCAACCGGTAGAGCAGTTCAACAAGCTCAATAACCAGTCAATTCCTACGTCGCAGCTAGCCCAATAGCTTAGCTACCTCTCCTAGCACGTGAGGGCACTAGTGGACCAGTCTGTCCCTTAGGTTCAATCGTAGCAAACCTTCCCAGTGGCTCAGAACTATCCAACGCAGGTTCAGTCACTTCCGGCTATACCAAAAACACAAACCCATCAGTCTCGCGTTCGCCGATTGGTGGAGTTACCATTATACCCACCACTTGGTTCACCAACATGGAGCAAACAATGAAGGTCCTTCGGGATACATTAGTGGAATGGGGGTTCATGATGCTTTGCCCCCGAAAGCTATAAGAAACCCTTAAAGATGTGGGGAACCTTCTACTCGGATTTGTCCACCCCAAACTCTAAAACAAATTTGCGAGGAAGGGTTTATATTTCACCCCCCGACGAAATGTTTAGGCAATTTACCTCGCATTATCGTAAGACCATGCCAAGACCCATAGCCTCAGAAAGTTGAGTGCCAATAGGAAAAATCCCAACAAGTCCTTCATCGATGATATGCGGCTCATTGATTGCTCCCCTCCAGAACTAGCGAAAATTAGCATGTCATTGGAGAATACCGCCCCAGAAAATTCATGCCAATCAAGGAGCCAGTAGATGAAGTATTGTAAGAAGTTCTAATGGGCAATCTCACTAGATGAGGTAGTGCAAAAGCTTCTAAAGGGCAAGCTTGCCTACATACTAACATTGTCATACCCACCTTTTGAATTCATAGACAAATTGAAATGGTGCAACTGGTGCCCCAACCACATGCATGATAGTCAAATTGCTATTACTTGAACCACACTATCCAAAACTTAATTAATAAAGCGGCAATCACCATGATAGAAAAGAACAAGCTCTTAGAAAAATCAAATCAAAAGATGGGTATCTTCACACAATCTGCTCCTTGATAATGACAAGAAGACTACCAATGCCACTAAAGTCGAGGACAATTCAAAGAACAATTGTTTCATGCGGGCTGGACCGCATTTGTTCAATATGCAGTCCCGATGTATAAGGCATTCATCTTAAAGATGGATGCAAATGGGTAGTCCATCTAAAATCAATTGTAACTAACAGTCCAAATGTTTTCTTAATATAATTATTATTTATGGTTTTCAAAATTTATTTATTTTTTCATATTCATGATTTCCATGTTAAAAGTTAAATATTCTCTAAAAATTAGGATCAAATTATATTTAGAAAATATATTTATTGCCGAGCCCGCATTTGTACATGTGTGGGCTTGGCCGCATGCTAACCATGTCCTAATCCAAAAGGGCACATTGTCATCTCCTTGATTTAAGGTGACTCGAGGGAAGGGGATCCAATTAAATTCAAAATTCCAAACAACAATGGTACAGACACTTAAGATCCAATTAGATTTACTGGATCTTCTTCGGAGGGGCCTCCCTCCAATGAAAACATGAATGATCTGCCTGAAGTGGGACAATACAAATCCCTAGAAGTTGATATGATCCATATGACTTGGGACAAGGTCTCCTATAAGGATGCCTCATCCTCGTATAATTGCTTAGCCTTGTTAGCCTAGCAAGGCTAAACAATCTTAGCAGATTCAAGCCCTGTGTGAGGATACAGGGGGTAAAGGCCAAAGTCAATCCATTCACCTTGTGATTGGATCGACTCAAGTGAATTATCCATTAACTAACCTTAAAACAGGGGGCAAGTTTCTTCGCCCACTTATGATTGATCGTGGAGTTAGATGATATTATTAAATAAGTTGAAAACCTCATGAGCCTTTCCTATTGTATGCTTCAGGTTAAGGACTAAAAAGGCCGCAAGAAAAAATATATCAGTGAATTATTTGTCAAAAAAAAACATATATCAGTGAATTGACATACTAAGCTCCACTGTCAATAGAATGTTTCGGGACACCGTTACATCGTTGCAATCCAACGGCTTATAACGCAACCCAAGATGGCAAGATCATGGATTTGAAAACCAAGTTTCACACACCAGTAGCCCTGCCCATTCCCAATTGTGCTCTTCTAGAACCCATGCAACTGCACCTACCCGGATGTTGGTTCCTCCTCATAATACTTTGATAGTTTAAGATTGATACCTTATACAACTACACTTGTATGTGTGTGCACGTGTACGTGTTTGTGTGTATTGGTGTCATATACTAATACAACTGTTTACTTTTAGTACAAAAAACTTACAATTATTTTTAGCCATTAGATGTAAAATCTAATTGTATCACAACATTCAAAAAAATTTATTTTAGAAATTGTAGCTAACTAGTAAAATACCCCCATCCCACAGGTGATGGTCTATAACCTCCTTATACCAAAAGTAAATTATTGTATAAATGACTTTGTATAGAGTCAAGGTTCAAAACAACCAAAGTAAAGCACACCTTCAAATAGTGTCGAGAAATGTGGTTTCAATACTAGAAATTTTTGTGATAGCCTTAAAATATATTTTCATCTTTAATTATAAAATTTAAATCTTCAAGAGCAGATATATGAAAACTTGAAAATTGACTGTCCAAAAATGCGCTACAAGATACACTATTTTCAAAACTTCCAATCCATTTTTTCCTCTTCTCCATGCATCTTGATATCAAGATGATCAATTTGAGGATATTTAGGTATCAAAACAATCTCTACTAGTGAAATTTTAGAGATGGTTTCTCATTTGATTGTTTAGAGTAGTGGTTTAAAAATCGTCGAGTCACCACGGACTCGAGCGGTTCGATACGAAAATCGGTCGATATGCATTTGATTGTTTAGAGCAGTGGTTTAAAAATCGCCGAGTCATCACAGACTCGGGCGATTTGACATGGGAATCGATCACCTCATGTCGATTCTGGCCTAGAACAACAAACCGCTCGTGTTTAGAAAGAAATCGGGCTAGTCGAGTGTTTAGAAAGAAATCGGCGAGTCGGGTGATTATGACGTCACAAACCGGTTTATGACATCACAACAAAGGCGAATCGAGCGTGTACACGCGTGCACGGGCGAGTCAGGTATACACATGTGACGAACACGCACAAACGTCACCATGAAGCGCTAACCTTTTCACGCTCGCAATGGTTTGTCATACCCATGAGTAATTTATACTTGTCAATCTTCTTCAAAAGCTTTGATGTTAGATTTTAATCTAAGTAGTTTTGAAAAACGTAATGTAATATACATATATTTATATTACACAAGACAAAACAAATCACGTTGCGTGGTATGGTCGGTAGCACCTCCCTTTTCTTGTTAAGGGTTCTTAGTTCGAACCCTCGGGACAACATTTGATTTTTTGTCAAAAAAAAAAAGGTTATAAAAATAAAAAAAATTATAAAAAAAAGTATATATATAAAAACAGCTATCTTGACAAAATAATAAAAATTATGACAAAAAAATAAAAATTACTTTAACAAAAAAAATAAATTTTTTTTCAAAAAAAATAAATTTTTTTTTCAAAAAAAATAAAAGTTATCCGAATAAAAAAAATAAATAAAAGTTATCTTGATAACAAAAAAAAAAAGTTATGAAAAAAATATAAAAGTTACATTGACAAAAAAATAATAGTTATGACAAAAAAATAATAGTTACCTTGACAAAAAATTAATCTTTTGTCAAAAAAAATAAAAATCACATTGACAAAAAAAAATAAAAGTTAACTTGACAAAAGAAATAATAGTTATGACAAAAAAATAAAAATTACCTTGACAAAAAAATAAAAGTTATATTGACAAAAAAATAAAAGTTCCTTGGGCAACACCATCTTCTTATTTTTCTTGTAAAAAAAAAAAAGTAATACAACATGCATTTATTGTCAAAAAATAAATAAAAAGTAATACAACATGTATCATGCTTTTCAAGCACGGATTTGAACTGCATCTATTCTAGAAACCTTAAAAAATTTGATTTTTGAAACCTAAAAAATTAGAATTTTGAAAATTCGCATGCATTTGAATAATTTATACAATGATAACAAAATTTTATATTTTATTTATTAATTTATTTGCATTATAAATTATGTACCTTACTATTTTTCTTACAGTTGTCAATAATATATTTTAAATTAGATGATATTATAAGATATTTTGGATTTGTTATTGTTTTTGTAATAAAATAATTATAAAATATAAACCAACAATTTTAATTTCAGTATATAAGATTATAGTTAGTTAGGTTGTAATAACTTTGGATTAACGTTAGTTAGATTGTAATAATTTTTTATTAATGTTAGTTAGGTTGTAATGATTTGGATTTTTTTTAGTGGATTAGGGTTTTTCGTCAATTCAAAATTTTGGTCGCTATTTTTTCATCGATTTAATCCATTATTTATTGTAGTCCACGTATAATTATATAATTCAACCATAATAATTCTATGATTTTTCTTGTGTGACGTAAATTTAATGATTAACATAAGTTCATACAGAGAAAGAACATCTCAATATTCGCATATTAATGAAAAAAATGAAAGTTAATAATGTAGTATCCCTATTTCTTATTGGATTCTTAAAAAAAAATATTTATAATGAATTTTAATAATTTTTTTAGATTTTTTTTAAAGTTTACTCTGACCGATTCGATCGATTTTCGATTCGGATTGCCGATTCACCGATCCAGATAGATTTTTGAAGTGCCCGATCCGAAGCACCGATCTATTTTTTAAACCATTGGTTTAAAGCTTTGGCTCTATATAAACTTTTTCTTTATTTAAATGGCTTTTAAATATGCACTTCTTTAATTCACAAAGCAAAATTTGAAAACACAAAACATTTTTTTTTTAAGCGAAAATATATCCGTAGAGCTTATTTTTTAGAACGGTTTCCTAGTGTCCCCTGAACTTTGAAGACTATCTTGTGACATAAAAGTTTTCAAGAACGTTTCTTGCAACCCCCTCAACAGGTAAATCCCAAATGCACCCACGATCTATCTCATTTCTCTCTCTCCCTCCAACCTGTCTCCTCTCATGCCCTGCCCTGCCCTCTCTTCCTTGAACCTCTCTCTCACTCACCCCCCCTCCCTTCAAACCCTCTCTACTCCTAGACCCAGAAGCCTGCAATCAAAGCATGACTCATTTTCCGGTTATTTTTTCATCTGAACTAAGAAAAATCCTAAGATACCTTGATGGAAATTATCTTTCCTGATGAACCTCGTTATTGACATTAAAAAACCCATTCACTAAAACTAGCAGGGTCGCCGTCTTAGCAGCACCGACTTCTGCTGGCCCTGCCCTCATTGAAATGGAGAAAGCTATAGTCTTCGACTTTAATCTCACTCTCCCCATCATCGCCATCAAAGGAGGTAAAAGAGGAGGAAGCTGCAGCCGTGATGAACGCGATGAGGGCAGAGATATCAGAGGCCCTGAATCAGATGAAGACGGAGGTGATTGTGGATTTGAAGGTGAAGATGGCAGGGGCCGAAGAAGGTGAAGATCATAAATGCCATTGACTCCGAGTTTGTGGCCCTTGGAGAATATAAAAAACGGCATGGACAAGAAACTACTGGTGTCTTGTGACCAATTTGGTGCTTTCTTCGTCCTCTCTCTCTAAATGGTTAGTGAATGAAGGGTGAGGCTTTGGCAAACCATCGTTGAAGAAATACAGAAATGAGAGAACACGAAGATGGAAAACAATCATATTCTCAAGCCTAAAGAGATTTGATGAAAAACAATCATATTCCCAAGCCTAAAGAAGACTCTTGACCTTGCCACTAAGCTACTGGGCCATACCTAAACCCCTCTAAATTTTAGAGAACCTCATATCTCTTTCTAGATATATTGTCCCTCCATTAATGGGGACTTGTGAAGACCATGTGTGCTGCTCCATTACACCTGAAAAATCAACGGAAAATCTGCCATGAAAATTTGGATAGAACGAGGTTTTCTGTATCAAAGAGCAGTAGATTAGAGAGAGAAAATGGGGGGCTGGGGGAGAGAGACAAGATAGAGAGAGAGAGCGAGGGTTTTAGGGGAGAGAGGCTCTGAGAATGATAAAGAGGTTCAGGGAAAGAAGATGTAAAGGGAGAGGGCCTATGAGAGAGAATTAAGATAGGGGGTAAAATGAAAGAGAGAGAGAGGGTCGGTGCATTTGGTATTTAGGATTTTATTTAGGATAGCAAATTGGTACTAAAAGCATCAAACGATGTTGAAGGGGTTGGAACAAACGTTTTTGAAAACTTTAATACCGCAAGATAGTGTTCAGAGTTCAGAGCATATTGGGAAACTGTTCTAAAAATCAGGGTCTACGGAGATACTTTCTCTTTTTTTTAACCCTAGGCTATTCATTTAATAAGATGCTTAGATTTAGATTTGATGTTTTTTTTTTCAAATTTTGTAGATATCTTTGTTATCGTTGCATTCACAATTTTGAAAAAGAAAAAAGAGTTTGTAAAAGCCTTAATCTCAAAATTCACTAAAAGGACAATTTAGTTCATTGTTAAGAGAGACTCTTGACCATATATAGAGTGTAATTTGATCTACTTGTTTTTTTTTTTTTCTTTTTTCTGAATTTGACTATTGGAAAGAGGAGAATGCACATGTGCAAGATTTAAAATGGGTCGATAATTTCAATCCAAAAAAAATCACCAAAGTATGTCTTTTATGCAAGGAATTGTTTAACGTGCTCTACGTTATACGCTGTAGTGAAGTAAACCTTAAGGGTCGAAATCCCAAGAAAAAAAAAGGCAACCACGAAACCAGAAAGGCCAAAAATTTAGGAAAAACAAAAGGAGATACGACCAGTGTTATCAGGACTGGATTGGCCATCAAACGTTTTTTTTTTCTGGTGAAAAATGATCCAACCAGCAGCAAAACTAGAGGGATCCGATTGTTACAAAAAGAAAATAAAATAAAAGAAATATAATAGTTCAACAATATACAATGTATCAATTTTTTTTGTCCAACCACATTTAGTTGCTTGAACCAGTTAAAACCTGATTTGACCAGATTTTTACCTTTGGACTAAATTGACCGAAGCACTTGTCAGCGGTCCAACCGGTCGGACTACTGGTTCAGTCCGGTCACAATCACTACAGAAAAATAAGGGAGATCAACTAATGTAAGAAAAGCTATAAATAAATTTAACGCCAAAGAACTATTCAAAAAGAAAAAGAAATAAAGCCAACAAAAAAGAACAAGTAATCAGTCAGGAAAGCGATTTTTTCTCAATTGCAGTCTTTTGAGTTCGATTGCTCCCACTGCCCAACAAAAAAAACAAAAAATTCGTCAGATACATAAAACTCTGTTATTTTATCATCAGCTTCTTAAATTTAAATTATCGCAAACATACTAAAATGAAGATCTAAGAATACGATACCATCAAAAACAATTTTGATCTTTCAAAATTGTAATACATGCTGAGAAAACATTGAGAACCAGCTATCAATCAACCAATAGGTATATCCAGTGCTCGTAGGACATCCTTGAACTCAAATTCATGAGTGTCTTTGTTAAAACGCTCGACCAATTTGTAACGCTCATCATTCAAATAGAATGAGTGCATGGTCTCAAGAAGCCTCCTTCCCTCCTCGTCCTCGAGCTTGCTAGGGAGCACAATATCCCCACGTATGAGCACCACATCCTTGCTTGAAGCGAATTCTGTATAATAAGTCACTGTCAAATATGGAGCAGCTTGCGTTCCTCTTGCCTTGTAGTCCTCAAGACCAGTGATAAGCATGTGGGGTAACCGTGCTGCAAAATGAGATTATCTTCATTCTAATATATAAACAAAAAACAAAAGTGAAATTACATAATCATATGGAATACGGTATGCTGTACTTGTACAAACAGACTATGGATTCCCCTCTGGAGACAGTGTACATAATGCATTGGATTATGGTACAGATCCATAGAATATATCCACATAGAGGCACAGGATAAATGGAGTCTAGAATGTATAACCTGCTTAAGAACATTTCTATTGCTGGTTGCTGATGACTAATAAGATCCTGCTTAAATGTAGATAATCTCGGATTCCCACATTGAGATCAAAATACAAGGACTGTCGTTTATATTCTCCAGTCTCTTAGGGGGCATATTTTGCAAGAAGGTTCATTGGGAAGTGCCGTTCATCATCGGATACTATTATATTTGGAAACTTCTTAATTAGGCAAAGACATGCATCTATACTACATTCTGAGGCAGATACAAATTTAAGTGGCGAACAAGCAAAAAGAAAAAAAAATTGATTCTTTCCAAAAACAGGTAGGAGCGTGTAATCCCCACTGATCCACCCAAAAAAAAAACTCAACAATACAAGAAGCAAATACTGGAATAAAATACCATAAAGGAAGCCTGTTCCATAAACCGGGATACTCAATAAGCACAGAAAATTATGCCATGGTCACAGAACCATAGAAAATATATGGTACAACCGTATAAGGGTCATATGTGTCGTCTATTGAATGGATGGACTGGAGATAGTGGAATCCACAAGAACATGACGACCAAATGACATATACTGTATGCTCATCATCATATATCCATCGATTGGACAACGACACACTTGTGACCATAATTTTTCTATGGTCCTACAGATCATTGTATAGTTTCCCATAAATAGAGACTCTTAGTAGTTTATTTGCTCAACCAAATTACTTTGCTACTAGCAGAAGTAGTGATATCAGTTATGAAGGAAGGTGGTTTGAGTGGATTTGGCCAGACAAATCATCATCATATCAAAACTTTTTCTCAACTAATTGGAGTTGGCTATGGCTGAACAAATATGAAACTGATTTAGAAATTGGGACACTTTGAAAGATCTTTAAAAAATATGGACGTGGATTGTGAAGTTGATAGTTATCTACCAACAGGCAGCACTAGAGGAAAGGTATCTTCCTTTGCAAGAAAGTCAGACCTTGAATCCTTTCTTGAGACATTTAAACTGAACCATGACCTGCGGAGCATGTAAATGGTTCCCATTCGAGCAAACTGAAAAGACTTGATAAATTAAATTATGCCATGCCCATGCGTGGAATACAAGACGTCTTTATGGACATAAATGTCATCTACTTGAAAAGATAATTCATTTGGTCTAGCTCAAGTTAAAATTTAACCTTATTCATGCACAGGCGATTGAGAGAGAGAGAGAGCATGCTAATCTAGTGTACAAAAAATACATATTTGGTCCTATACTTTATGGACATAAATGTCATCTACTTGAAAATATATAAATTAAATTATGCCTGTCCATGCGTGGAATACAAGAAATCTTTATGGGCATAAATGTCATCTACTTGAAAAGATAATTCATTTGGTTTAGCTCAAGTTAAAATTTAACCTTATTCATGCACAGGTGATTGAGAGAGAGAGAGAGAGAGAGAGAGAGAGAGAGAGAGCAAGCTAATCTAGTAGT
>NW_006500178.1:4742257-4767432 GCF_000471905.2 Amborella trichopoda | reverse complement strand
GAGAGAGAGAGAGAGAGCAAGCTAATCTAGTGTACAAAATATACATATTTGGTCATATACTTTATGCTAATCTTTATAGACATAAATGGATATAAATGTCATCTACTACTCACATCGAGTGAGAGAGAGAGAAAGCATGCTAATCTAGTGTACAAAATATACATATTTGGTCATATATGAACATTTTGAGAATACATGTAGAGCACTTGTATACTGGTCGAGAATCCAAGACCCTGCAAGTCAATTTGGCTAGCCAAGGTCAACATTATATGGAAAAGACCTCAACAAGGGACAAGTCAGCATAATCATGATCAAGTCTAGCCGACCTGGAGAGCCCAATACTACCACATTGGGAGGAGACATGAGGAAACTGAACGTGAAATACTCCAGAGGGAAAATGAAAAAGAGGAAAGAAAACCTAAGCCTTCATAAATCCTTTGAACTACTAAAAAAAGCCAAATTCTAAAAGTATTCACAAATTTTCTAAATAACAAGAATCGGTTTTTTCATCTATAATAAGTTTTAATAAACATTATTTAGTAGTATTTTACTTTTTATTTCTCACGAAACTCAGTCATGTTTCTTTAAAAGTAGCAGGGGTGGCACCACAGAAGTTGCATGAATTAGCAAAAAAACTCAAAGCCTAATCATATAAGGTCGCCGATGCGTAGATCCAAGATCAAGGGTGAAGAATTGGGAATCACATGGAGGAAGTCATAATATACAAGTTGAAACTTGATCTGATTTTAAAGAAGCCATTAAAAGGAAAGCAGAACTTCACTAAATGTCACTGTCTGCATATCCAGATGTAGGAAAGAGGGCCCTACAAGCACTCTGTTAAATTAGCAAGCAGTTTGGAATTAAGGTTTCAAAGTCACAATGTTACATAATTTGCACCCAGATCACACAAGCAGTAAACTGACAACTACTGAAACTCACTGGATTCAACTAGGTGGCTGAAAAATCGTGAAACATCAAATGCAAATAGGACATCAAACTACTCCTGGAATATGGTTTCCTGAGTGTCTGTAAAGATCATGATAGAAGTGGATGCAAATATTTTAGGCTCTTTAGGGTGGAGTAGCACTTTTTCACCAATTGTTTGCTTGTTTTCTGCAAGGAAAAGGAATATGTTTCCACGTAAACAAAGAAAAAAAATCATTTTAGATTCATTCCTACAATGTCCTTGTAACCTCAATATGATATGGTTGAAGGGGATAAAGAGGTCACCTTGGACAAACATGGTTGTGTATCCAGATCCTCTCCATAAAGGAACTACAAAGTGCTGGCTACAGAAATAAGAAGCATGTCATGAGCAGTACGGTTATAAATGCAGTTCATTTTAATGAAAGAAAAATTTAAAAAGTAAATCACCAAGGATTGGTTCGCTGCACAAGCAAATTATACAGGCTCCTCTTCATGGACGCGTGTATATGACCTCGCCCCAAGTGATACTGTAAAATATGTCATGAACAAGAAATCTATTCCATTAGGTTAAGCCTGAGAGTTCAAAACTGTAAGCTACAAGACAATTACTTCAGAAGTACTTATAACAGACGACTGGAATGGTTATGGCACGATATCTTACCTCATAGAATAAATGAAAATGAACAATTATAATATATGAATTTAACCAAAAAATAATACTATATATAGAACAACATTACTAAATTCAAAGGCTGTACCTTCAATGATAACTCCATCAATGATATTCGAGAATTGGCAGTTCCCACCTGAGTGTCTCAAGAGATCAGCTACAAATGACAAACTACCCATAGGTGATCATCCCAAGGTCTTCACCATGGAATACATTGTGTAGTTAGGTGGAAGAACTTGCTGATAACCATTTCCTACATTGACGTTTCTTAAACTTATCTTCTTATGAGTTTCTTGAATACGTCAAGATCCCAAAGAGAATAGATGCTTTAAAGTTTGCTCCATTTGGCATTCCTTAAGATGTTGACTGTGGAGAAGATTAACAGAATACTTGATGACTGCTTCGTTAGAAGTAAGACCACCAAATGATACAATGATTTGTTACAGGAAGAAGAAAAATCCAAGTAGGGATTAGAAGACAGTAGCTAGGAGAGAGTATTTCAGATTTTCAGTCCCTAAGACCTATTGCTCATGGGGCCTCACCTACTCTAGAGACATTAAAGCTGAATTTCCATGGGAGCCTTTTAGGGAGCCCAGGCCACAGGAGGGTGGGGGGCATACTGAGGCATAAACGTGGTATGATCAGATGTGTTTTCTGATCCAATTACATATTCCAATCACTGGGGTGTTAGTAGAAATCACACAAGTTTCAAAAGGTTCTTCTGCTACTTCATGTAATTCTAGTAGCTCCTCGACCACTGTGGGTTAACTGGAATTGGGGCATAGTTACCCTGTGCCTCAGCATGGTTGGAACAACTTAGAGCTACAAGAGCAAGGTAACTGAGGCTGAGAAGCTTCTCCCTGCTCAACGCCTCCCTCCCCCCACCTATTTTTTTCCATTTGTAGTGCTTTATATTCCATTTCAAGATTATTCTTTTAACCTGTGTAGACATGTGCACATGTTTTCGCACTTTAACTTGTGTAGACATTTGTACATGTTTTAGCACTTTAACCTGTGTAGACATTTGTACATGTTTTCGCAATTTAACTTGTGTAGACATTTGTACATGTTTTCACACAAGAGCCAGCAGCACATGCTTTTCCAGATGAAACAAAAAAAAATCATTTTCTAATCGTTAACATAATGAGACTTCTGCGAAATTGATAGCATCAACCCTTCAACCTACCCCCCAGAAAATGACCATCAACTCCTCGAGAAATATACATCTTCCTCTTACAAAACCTAAAGCAATGTAATGTACCCTAAGATCTCAACTGTTGTCAGGAATGAATTAAGCAACTCCCAAAAGGTCAGCACCCCACAATACTTTGAAGCACCCATGTCCTTCAGACAAGTGAAGCAGAGAATACCCCATTTCATTGGGAGATAGTACCAAACCAATGCACACCAGAAAACCGACACTGTAGCCAACAAAGACCTGAGAAGGGGACTGGTTCTCCTGCAGCTTAGTGCCAAGACAAAGTTCCTTAACTAATAGTGAGAAAACTCACAAGTCACCCACAATGCTCCCCACTATAGCACTACGGAACAACCAGCTTGCAAATTAGAATTAGATATTTTTGAAGATGTCAAGATGTCCTGCATAAATTTTTCAAGAAAAAAAAAATAGAATCCAGAATTGTGCAAGAATGATATTAGATGATCATTCATATTCATCCATTTCTATGATATTAAGAAAAGTTAGACCAATAAAATCACAAACATTGCGAAAAAGAATAAATGTAGAGTCTATATCACCCTTTGAAAACCAGGACTACGAATGAGACTCTCCAGGGTCCTACTCGGCCAAGTTGGACTCCCAGACTCAGCTGAATCTTAATTAAAATATCAAGGAAATGTTTTGGCAGGTCAGAATCACTTTTCAGATTAGTCGTACCAACCCGGCAACCTGCTAAGTCTATATTACAAATTTGTCCTACTCAAGAAATATGCCAAAACACATCATTCATCAAGATCTACTTTGCAGACTATATCAGTTTAAGAACAGCATCAACTAAACTGATATGAATACATGAACGTAAACAATGTATACATTATATCTATTATTGTCTTCCAATGCCAGACAGAATCTGAAAAATTGGGTTAATTAATACCAGGCTCTCAACCATAGAATAGTCCAATGCTCTAGAATGGTAGCATACTAGAATTCTTAACCAACCGACCCCACTCTAATATGTTCCTAAATGCTCCTCAAAGGGCTAGTAAATATGGGTTAATCTTTTAGTTTCCAACAAAACTTTAATTCACAAAACCATGGGGAATGCAGCCTGGAGGCATGCGGAGAGGGATGGCACTAATACCCACTCACACCCTGGAGTAAGCTATTGGATTATATCCAACCACTAGTACGTCAGAAGATTGTCAGACCCAAGCCTGATTCGGATCCTCCTTCACTAATAAAAATTATCACCGTAACAGCCTAAAGCAGTCCCCCCAAGGCTATGAAAGCCCCTAATCCATTTACTAGCAGTCTAATGCCCTTCTCCTTACCCAAAAGCAGACCACAATACCCAATCACACAAGTTAAAAGAAATCCCATCTAAGAAGAAATAATGGCACCATAGAAAGGGGAACCTTAGGAATGCCATGCTAGAATATCCCCACAAATCTCAATGAAGAATTAGTTGTTCTTGCCATTAAAAAAATGGGGGAAATTATCAGAAATATGCCTTAATTTTTGCCTAATTAAAAAAAAATCCCATACTTTCATAAACCTCATCCATACCTTTTTTTTTTGTCATTTTTTATTTATTTTTTAACCAAAATAACCTTCACAGTAGTATTGCCATGAAGACATGATGCACCACGGTACTTCAAGTGCCGTGATGACTTTCAAAGATTATACGGTACTTAATGATGCCTTAGCATCATGGGAGTTTTTTACCGTAATTATCAGGAGAAGAGGAAGAGGAGGAGGAAGACCATCAACTGGAGGAGAGGATTTCTTCATAGGGGGTGAGTGCACTCTTAGAGAAAGCAAGGTGAGTGAAAGTGGCGGATTGCAAGCCTTGTTTAACAACTTTGGGTGGGGAAAGGAGGGGGAAGAGAGAGATTGGTCATTTATCTCTCCATGAGAGTGCTGAGTGTTGAGAAAGAACAAGATGCATAGAGAGAGAGGTCCAGTTACGTCTTTCCAAAGGCGCCCTAGTCACAAATTTGGTGATTGCACGGGGTTGTGGAGCTCGACTATTTCTTATTTAAAAATCCCATGTATTAATTTTTCGTAATATAGCCTATGAATTAACTGTCCTTTCTTTGCTTTTACGTTGCAAATTTCCCTTTTCCTACACCTCCAGAGAGCTTGGCTCTAGAAGAAGCTGAAGGATGCTTGAAAGTCCTTGATGCACCGGATAGCAAGGGAAGACTTACGTCTCTCGGGAAGGCCATGGCTCGCTATCCAATAAGCCCTCGCCATTCCCGTATGATTTTAACAAGCTATTCAAATTATAAACAAAAAATCAGGCTATGCTAGAGCAAACCTAGTTCTAGCTTTCTGCTGCAGCTGCAGCAGCTCTGAGCTCATCAATCCTTTTTGATGGACCACCATGATACGGATAGGGATAGAGAGAAAAAGAAATTGGGTGATGACATGGGTAATGCTCAGGCGAAATTGGGGAAGACGAATGAGAGGGCTTAGCATCTAGAAAGAAGTTCTCTAACCCTAGCAGTGATGCTCTCACTCTAGCTAATGCATTACGTTTGTTTGAAGCTTCAAAAAAGCCCTCGGAGTTCTGCTCGGCATATGGTGTTATTGGAAGCTTGGGGTGAGAGGTTTCTTCAACATGGGTGCAAAAGCTTCTGCTATGAGTGGGCCGAGGTCTCGAAGAGGGTTTCAGCTTCAAATTCCAAGAGCTGAAGCCCAATGTCGAAATCGACTCGACACTCTGAAGAAGAAATTTAAGAGAGAAAAACAGAGAATTGCAGAGGCCAAGGCTCTAGGACATAATCTGAACCGGGTCGTCATGAAGCCCTTTTAGCATCACGGTAACTTTTTAACAGTAATTATCATAATAATTATCACGTCAATTTTAAGTACCGTGATGCATCATGCCTTCACGGTAATACGACTACTGTGAAGGCTATTTTGGTAAAAAAATTATCAAAATTGAGGAAAAAGGGTGTGGACAAGGTTTATGAAAGTTGGGGGTTTTTTTCCGATTAGGTGACAAATTAAGGTATATTTCTGATAATTTCCAAAAAAAAGCGATTAGGGTATACCAGGTGTTTGTCACTGACAAGATTTACATCATAATAAAACGCATTTTAGATCGTTTTTAGCATTTCATCAAATGTTTTCTTGGCATTTGGGGCTGTTGCAGCAATGAATTTTGCAACCCCAATGACGTTTTTGCAAATAATATAAAAGGAGTAATTCTTATACTATTATTTCACAATAGAGCACAATCTGTGGTTACCCTTTCTGCTTTAACTAAAAATTGAACTTAACTTTATCCAACAATCCGAAAATACTTTCAATCTTTTGAAAGGAAAAAGTAAGATGTAGCAGAAAATTTTCAACACCATCTACATCAATGAATATTGGTAATTGTTAGAACATGAAAGCTATCCAAAACCACAGAAAATGCTTCTGACTAATCTAAGACTCTTAAGTTCCAGCTTCTAAGCAACTCGGATGAGGAACAAAACAGCTCGCCTTTAACAAAACAAAAATGCTTGAACATTTTCCAGTCCCTACACATTTGCATTTTAGAAAACCTACAGACATGATTCATTATAGGCCATAAATTCCAAGAAATTCAGAAAAATAAATATTCAACTATTTATGTTCTAAATAAATTACAATTGTTTAATAAAAGAAAGAACCAAAGCCATAAAGAGAAGAATATTTACCTCATTCCAGATGGTAATGAGATCCTCAGAAGATAAAGTCTCAGCCCTCTGAAGGTCGATGATGGAGTCCAAGGACTTGGGCTGAAGGGCTGAATATCCAGTTGCAAAGCTCAACGCTCTACAGACACCAAGGTACGTCCATTTGACAACTTCTGAGGGCAACCCTTGCTGGACAAGGTCAGTTCCCAAAGGAGGTAGCGGACTGCAAATTGAGCCATGAAAAGCAGCAGCAGCAGCAGAAGCAGGATATTTCCTGAGAGACAGAGTTACATGAGCGACAGATTGCTTGATGGTCATTGATATCCGATGCATGTTGATGGCCCTAAGTTGGATTCAAAAGGCCACTGGAGACACCAGCAACAAAGGTTCATTAGGACCAGGCTTATATAATGTCCTTATTTATAGTATTATTAAATAGAAAGGGAGAAAAGGAGAGAATGGGCTATTTCAAAAATTTAGTATAACATATGGATAAATAATAGATGAAATTGTATACAATGAGACCATTTATGCTTGGTATAAGGAGGTCACAAGTACTGGTAACGATCCAAAATGGGCCATTCTCTAGGTTATAGCTGCCCAATTTCACATATGGTCAAGATTAATTGTGACTTCCTTGTACGAAAGGCAAATGGTTTCATTGTATACTTTTTCATAGTGGATAGTCTCTATTTTATAGAATTATGCCATCTAAAGAGGGGTGTTACAGAAAAATGAATATACTTAGGCTAGCGTTGGCCTCGGGTTGGGTAGGGCTAGGGCCCCAGCCGAGGCCTGCCGCTAGCACAATCAGGGCCGAGGTAGGTTGGGCCCCAGCTGAGGCCCGACACTAGCCCAATCAGGGCTGGGCCGGGCCAAATAAAAAAGAAAATTAAATCAAGGAAAGGTAAAAAGAAAAAAGAGGGCCAGGTCGGTCGAACTGTGCCAATCTTGTCTTGGCCCAACATAACCCTCAGGGCCTCAGGCCACATTTTGTGGTCCCAGGCCCTAGCTTGGAGCCCGGGTGAGACCACCTACCCATTACCACCCTTAACTTAGACTATGTTTGGCAATTGAGAAAACTGGATAAAATAACCCATTTTCTCAGTTACCATGCATTACTGTTATTGTGTAAGAGAGAATATAATTGGTGCATTATTACGAGGTCCCTACTTCTCCACAAGCCTTGCCTTTTATCCTCCATGGTTCCTATTTAATTTTCACCTCACGAATCTCCGCTTTCCATCATTAATGGAACTCAAGATCTTTGTTTTCTTTGCAAAGTCTACCTTATTTTATCAATGAGGAGCTTGAAGCCTATCATATGCTTGTGGATATTTCCAAGTGATTGTTCAGTGCTTATTGGGTCATGTATGAGTGCTTTTTGATTGGGTCATATATTGTTTTTTAGTGAGTCATGTATTGGGGCTTATTGGGGTTTTGTTTGTCTGAGATTGCAATTTATGTGCTAAAGCGCATTTTGTCTTGTTTGACTCCAAGGAAAATGCCCACCAAATGGTGTTCGGTTTTTCATGCTTAGTGGAGAGTCACATTCTAAGGGGCAGTTTTGCTCCATGGAAACAAGTCTCTTGGAGTGCCGCATTGCATGCTTAGGATGGAAAGTCAAAGACCTCAGACCCTGTTTGGTAACTGAGATAGTTGTGAATCTCGGTGCCTGAGAAAGAGGTAGAAGTAGAAAACTGGCTGCCGGAAACTGAGAACCCTTGTTTAGTAACATGCCTGTGAAAACCGGGGAAATTTGTTGCTAGCAAATTCACCTGTTTGCTAACCTAGAAAGTTGGAAAGTCCACATATATATTCATTTTGCAAGATCCACATATGCATTTTGAAAGTCCAATAACTATTTTCCCTGTGTCTTCCAACAATTAAAGCAAAGTGGCATTACATAGCTAATCAACCATGAAATTTCTACCAATCAAACAAACAGAAAATAGAACAAACGTATACAAGAATACAAGAATTGATGAAGTATACAATCCTTTGGAATTTCATTGAGAATCAATCCTCAAAATCATTATGCAAGATCTACATGTTTTAACTACTTCATGTCTCGTAAATATTTACAAATTATCTATGTTTTTATTGTTTATATAGTTATTACTACATTCCAAGGACTGGGCAACCGTTCATATTTATGGCTGTTCATATTTATCGCTACTCAATCATGAAATTCTTAAAATTTATCTTCAAGTCTTATTACCATTGTAAATCCACCTTGTAGGTACCAATGAAGCACCTAATGATCACTTTACCATATCTACAAGCACGTGATAGGCATCAAAGCTACTATTGAAAATATTACATAGCAAGCCATACATTTCATTCACGAGAATCAACTATGAAAGTAATAATCACATCAGAACATAATTTCTCATATAATTCCATACATTTTATTCACAAAATCAGAGCATAATTTCTAATACTATGCAAAAAAAAAAATCATAGCTCCGAGATTAAAATTGAAAGTAACAAAGAAAAATGAAAATTAATAAAGAAGAAGAAAAGCAATAAAGATGAAGATTAATAGTAATAAATAAAGAAAAAACGAAGATTAAGAAAAAAGACACTCACCGAAAACTCCCTCTCCCTCACAACCCAAAAAAGAAAAAGTGGACGCCCTCCCTTCCAAACTCTAAATCCTCCTTGTTCACTACCATATTTTGTTGTACATGTAGACGAGTAAGAATCGCAAAAAGTAAATGGGAGTGATAAACACAGATGAAAAGTCGAATCACTGGACGTACCTGAGATGTCTTCAACGGCTTAAGCTACAGAGAGAGTGCGTACAGCATTGGGGCTGCAGAGAGAGATTAAAGGCGCTTGGGTAGGGGAGAGAGACCATGGCTCTCTCCATCATTTTGAGTAAAAAATCAGATCACTCTGTTTCCCTGGTATAGCACTATAATTTATCCTTCTTGATTACGCTCTATGTTTTGTTAGGATTGGAAAAGCTTTGTTTCAAAACATTTCTTATTCATCGTATTTGTTGCTAATCTATTTATAAAAAGTAGACTTTTTTAGTCCACACATGTTTTATTTCATGTTTTTCTTCATTTTTACCGACTCTTACTCTAACGTGGCATTGAGGTGTTACAACAGACCCTCTCTCCCTCTTTTTGAGATTTTACGTACGCCATTGGACCGTCAATTTTTCATGGTTTTTAAATTTTTATACATCCATTCGATTTAAGCTTTAAATTTTATAATTAAGTATGAGAATATAATTTAAGACTATCATAAAACAAATCATATTTCTTGATACTATTTGAAGGTGGGTTCTAATTTGATTGTTTAGAGCCTCGGCTCTATACAAACCGCACCCTTTTAAATGAATAAAGGATTTTCTCTGATTAGAATGGATGTGCATGATGAAGTGAATGATGGATTTTGTTTGGATGTGTTTCATTATAAGGAAATATATTCCCTCTCATGCATGGTTTTGTTGTAATCCGGTTAAGATTTTAATAATTTTATATAAAAAAAATTGATGTGTTATGTACCCAATCAAAGTTTGTTTTACTAATTGGAAGACTATTTTTTTTAGTGAAAAAGAAGTTGTTCTCGATCGATATTTTATTAAATCATATATCAATTGGATGATAAATTTTATAAAAAGAAAGAGAAGTATGTTTCCAATCGTTGTTTAATGATATAATACCGATTGGAAAGACGTATCATTATTTTGAGGCTATGGTTTTGTACAGATCTTATGAGGGAATTGTATTTCGATATGGTTGTATTATGAGAGTGTATTCGCCAAACCTCATTTGCATATTGGAATTTTATTGAGACGAGGGCGTTTAGCACTTCGAAGACGGCGAGCACCTCTCTTGCCTTCAAATCCACTGAACTTGATCCCAGTTAAATGAGAATTTTTGTCCACCATGGTTACTTCTAGAGATGTCTATTGAGAATTTTTGTCCACCATGGTTACTTCTAGAGATGTCTATTGATAACTCGCTAAACTATAAGAACCAAGACTGTGTACGACTAGATTAGTTTTGATGATGCACATTATTTAAGATGGCAATAGAGGTTCGAATTTCTTAGAGAATTGGAAGGTGTGTAACATACAAACCATTTGTGTATGCTTGCTGGCCATGAATTTGTTGATTTTATGGTTGTCCGATCACATGCAGGATTTCTGCAGGCTTGGAAAGAAACAAAAGTGGCTTATGTGATCGATAATATAGTATGTTATTATATCTGATGCCAATGTAATAGGGGATGGATTGGAGTGCCACCGGACTTGTTCTTAAAATTGAAGCTTGTTTTGGGACCTATAGAAATGGTTGGGGTGACATTGTCTTATAAAATGAGTACCCCCATCTCTGCCAAGGTAATTGGCGAAGGGACATCTGAATTAAAATTCACGCCCAGAGACTTTCTTGTTTTTTAACTTTGTATTTATGCTCCTGAATTCGGAGATATTTTGTTAAATCTTGGATTTACTTTCTTGTTTTTTAACTTTGTATTTATGCTCCTGAATTCGGAGATATTTTGTTAAATCTTGGATTTACTCCTCAGTAGGCATGATTTTGTATAAGATTTATGTTTACCTTTTATTCTAGGTCAACTGGATAGATAAACCAGTAACCTAGGTTAAGAGCATTGGGATGTGGTTTTTAGGATCCTAAAATATTTGAAAGGAATTATATACCATGACCTACACAATGTATGTGATCTACTGTATTAAGAGGTACAATGATGTTTTTTTGAGTCTTATGGATCTATGACTATCAGATGCATCTCCACTTGTGGTGGGGGTGTATGTTTGGGATTCCAAGAGATAAACTTGTATCTCCAAATGATTGGAGAAAATTGCCTTGGAACCCATACTGAAGAGGGTAAGATGCTAAGGACTTGATGGTAGACGTATCACATGTTCAAGGTTTATGCCTACAGTCTCATATAGTGTCACCGTGAAGCTTTTTTATACCAAACGAAATGTTAGGGATTCATTTCGGCAAATTCAGTCATACCCACTTGAGGCACAGTTGCTTGAGACTTTTGCTTGATGATGGAGTCACAACATTACTCCCTATTAGTTCTACCCCGGACTTGGTAGAATATTAATAAAAGACCTTACATGGCACTAAGTCTAGAAGATAGCTAGAGGGATGGAATTGAGCCCAACAGTATAATGCCTCACGATGATGAGAACCTACTTAGGATAAGGAGATCCCAAGTCCAAGGTTCAAAAGGAAAAACAAGTTGCTCGTGTGATATCTAATGGATGTGGATACCACAAAATATTATGTTTGGAAAATTTATAAAATCTATGCCTCATCCTTGGCTGTGTGGTACAATTTACTACAATGAATCGAGAGGATGATCTTTGCTCTTAATGATTCCATTTGCCTAGATGAGGTAAAGCTTAGGGTGGCGTATCGCACTGCAGGACATCTTCTATGGATTCACCTATATGAGTGTGGAAATGGAGGCCATTTCCTACGAGAATTGGGCATTCCCTAGAACGCTCATGAAAATAGGATCGACACATGACTTTAATGCACAAGACTTTTAAAAAACCTCAGTTTTTTGAAAGAGAATGTGTGGTATGTGGGAGGCTAATTAATAAAGGACATAGTTCAAAGTGCGTCTGCTCACTGTCCTGGTAAGCGTTTCGCGTAACACTCCATGAAGGTTATACTCTTTAAAATAGTTCGTCTTCGAATACATTATCTGGACCATTAATTTTCAAGATTTTAAGTATTTATAGATATGCTTGATCGTTCACCATTTATGGAACTTTAAATGTCATAATTGGGAGCAATAATAGATTTTCATATCATCGCAAGGTTAAATATAGTTTTGAGGTACACTTTACTGTAATACTATAACGTTGATACCTTATACAAACCTCGCCCCTGTACAAAACCTCTCTCCCTCTATTGAGTTTTTACATGAGCTATTTTAAATGAATGGACGGTTTCCTTTCTAATTGGCATGGATGACATAATGAAGTGAATGATGGATTTTGTCTTATTTCCATCATAAAGAAATATGCTGATGCATGGTTTTATTGTCATCTGGTAAGATTTTAAGCCTAATATAATTTTATAGATAAATTTTTTATATGTTCTGTATCTAATCGAATTTTGTTTTATTGATTAGAAGACTATTCTTTTTAGCGAGAGAGAAGTTGTTTTCAATCGATGTTTTATTGAAGTATACCAATTGGATAATAAATTTTGTAGAAAGAGAGAGAAGTATGTTTCCTATCGTTGTTTAATGATATAATACCGATTAGAAATACATATAAGTATTTTGAGACTGTGATTTTGTATGGGTATCATGAGTGTGCAACTAAAGGACTAAGGAATTGTATTCCAATATAACTGTATCCTAGGAGTGTACTCGTTGGGACCCTTTTGTACCTTGAATTTTTGTCGAGACGGAGGCATTTAACAGTTTGAAGAAAGCGAACTCCTCTCGTGCCTCTAGATCCGTTGAATTTGATTCCAGTTCAATAGGGGTTTATATCCACCGTGCTGTATATCGTGATAAGATGCCAAACAACGAACAAGTTTTCTCTAAGGAAAAAGATTACATCAACCTATAAATTAAGCCAAAAGATTTTTGATATTAGTTTTTTGGGCTCATGCTTGGGATACCCTTTAGATCTCAAAATTTTGAAAATTTAATCACTACAATTTATAGTATAATTTATATATTAGAAAAACTAATGCCCCAAGATTGAATAGAAATTGTACAATTGAAGGGCTCTAAGTGTCACAAGACACAAAATTCAAATTTTTCTTTTAAAAATAGTCATGCAGTAATTCTCATATGGTTCCAAAACTAGTAAAATCCATCTCAATCAATCCCAAGTTCCACCCCATATTTTATTGGAGCAAATGTTTACACCTTTTAACTTTTTATTTTATGACAATGTTACAAGGTTTCATTAATAAGATAACCTTGAAATACAATCATATGGGCAAACAGTTCCACCCCATATTTTATTGGAGCAAATGTTTACACCTTTTAACTTTTTATTTTATGACAATGTTACAAGGTTTCATTAATAAGATAACCTTGAAATACAATCATATGGGCAAACAATCATATGGGCAACGAATTCTTCAAACTCGACCCTTAACTTTGCCAAAGAATCAGCCATGTTATTCGCCTCCCTATGGACATGTCAAAACTCTAATTCTAGACCAAAAGCTTTATCCATTATATGGAGCCACAAAAACCTTAAATACTATGGTGGTTTCCAAATCTTCTTACACCAATTAATAACATTAAGAGGGTCACCCTCAACAACACAATACTCGCCCACATATCTCGCTGTCACCAATCGAATACCATAAAATAAAGCATAAGTTCCACACAATTTGCTATCTCTACTCCATAGTGCCCATAATTACACCATAGAACATTACTGTTTACACCTTTTAACTGATGCTAGTTTGATTATCATTACTTGATATTGCATTGTTGGGGTTGTGCTAGAGCAATTACTGCGAATCACATCCCAGCTCGGGTGGACCACTGATTGTATATGTGTCGTGAAAGATACCTTGCTTGCATGCGAAATACTAATTGTCGAAAAAAAAAAAGGAGGAAAAAAGTATTTTAGAAACCCTAAAAAAAAAAAAAAAAAAAAAAAAGACAACTAGATTCTATCAAATCCAAAGTTGAAAATTTAGCAATTTTATTTGAACAATAAGGCATCATTCCCCCAATTCATCCAGAAAATTGAATAAAGCACTTCACTTTGGTCATCAGTTGTAGAATGAGCAATTTCCAATCTTGTCCCCCCATCAAACCAAGAGTGATTTTAAAAGCACCCAATTTTTTTTAATTAAGATATTCGGTATTTAAATAAGAAAAATGTTTAAAGTGCAACCTTCGTGGTAGTTGCACTACTTGTGACCCAGCTAAGGTTTAGGCTTCCATTTTCACCTAACGCTTTAAAAAACCACTAACAATTTTAAAAATAGGTATGGGCTTGTCATCCATACTGAATTACTCAAAAAAAAAAAGAAAAAAGAAAGAAAGAGTGTGAAGTACCTCAAATGTCTAATAAAAAAGAGCATCTTGAAATTTGAAAACCTTCTAATCAACCATCTTGACCTTAAGATATATGAATATAAAAAAACAAAAAGTTTCAAGTAAAAAAAGAAAGTTCGTTATGTAACGAGTTATCTAGATAGTCCATTTTATTAAAAATTTCAAGTATCACACAATTGCTCTATCGGTATGATTTCTAAAATTTTAAATTTTCTAATTTGGGTGACATTGAAACTGCACCTCTAGACAAACTTTTAGAAGCATGCCTTGAGTAGAATAAGGAGGTAGCCTCATGTAGACCTCACCCTTTATATAACTGGTGGGAATGTGATGTTTCCTATCTTATCATTGCAATGTCTCTCAATTCGTATAAAGTTTATTTGTTTTTCTTGAAGGATGTACTATAAGTGCACAAGCCCGGGTTCTAGGATAAAGATGCAAGCACACGATAAAGAACAACAGTCCAAGACTACTTTTTTTTATTTTTTTAATGGACAAGCTTTCTATACTTCCCCTACAGCATAGAAATTCTATTTTCCCCTTATCCAACCGTCCATTCTGAATGGAGGGCTAAGATTGCTCCAATCACATCCTTATCCAACAGTCCATTCTAAATGGAGGGCTAAAAATGCCCCAATCACAATGTCACATCTCTACACTATTGTATTTTTAATTTTTTTTCTATAAACTATTTTGGCACCAAATTTTGGACGTCCATTCCTCTATTAAACTTGCATTAACGAAAAATATATATAAAAAAATATTTTCTATATAATAAATGACCAAAATACCCCTAAATTTTTCAAAAGGTATTTTGATCATTATATTTTATCAAAAAATTATTCTAATATTTTTTATTGGTGCGCCCCAATGAGAAGATGGCATATACCACATTTCATATTCATACAATTTGTATAAAAAAAACTAAAAAAAAAAATACTTTCAAACGTCGGATCTAAGATCAAACAGTGAGTGACTTTCTCGATCAAAATTGGACGGCTGGATGATAAGGAAGGATAGAACTTCTATGCTGTAGGGGAAGCATAGAAACCTTTCCTTTGTTTAATATGTACCTAATGGTCTCCAGGCCAATTTGATTCTTGATTTATATTCCAGAGATCCGGACTTTGTCTCGGTATCAATTTCATGAGTAATTATTTGAAAGTACAATAAACTGAATTACTTGTTCATTTTGGTAATTCTATTGAGAATAATGCTTGTTGTATTGGTGTTTTTCCTTCTTAATACTTGCTTGGATAAGAAAGATGTTATTCCCAATCGTGAGTGTCAATGCAACCTTCACTTCTAGCAAATGAATATAAACCAATCCCTGAACTTGATTATTCTCTTTTTGTAACTTCTCTCTTTGATATGGTTGTGAAGTAGTGCCAATTGCCTTTCTCGACATTGAAGCAATTTGCAGCGGAAATGCAGTTAATGATCAGTTAGTGGAAATCACTCTCCTCTTTCCCCCACAACGGAATGCACGTATCAATTTGCAGCGGAAATGCACATGTTTTATTTATTTCAAAAACTTGGGAGAAATTTGATAATTGGTGAGCTATTGCCCTATATTACGAATATTGAAGAGATGTTATTGTCCTCCATTTCCAGAGCATGAAGTTGAGATGGTGGTCCAAAACAACCTACCTACCACATACACACAAGAGGGAGAGACGAGAGGGAGAATAATTGAACATTATCAACAAACAAAAAAATGGAACACACGCTCACAATACAAAGAGCAAAGTTTTTGAGTGAGAGAACAATAGGACAATACACAAAAAAGAAAGGTAAAATAAGATCAATATACACAAACACATTCAGCACAAAGTAAATTTTTTTCACTGAGAGAGGGAGATATCTGAATCTATAGCTTTAAATGATCTGAATTCAATTCAGTTAAACAATCGGGTTCAATCTGAACACACCCAAGCACGAATTAAAGACTGATTCTATCCATACATATCATGAACTTAGATAAGAAAGCTTCTATATAACAAAGACGAGAAAGGCTCAAGGCATCCAAAAAGGTCCATAAGAAAGCTTTTATATAACAAAGGTCAGAGGCTCAAGGCATCCAAAAAGGCCCACAAGAAAGCTTCTATATAACAAAGACCAGAAAGGCTCAACGCACCCAAAATGGTCCAAGACAAATATCTTGTCAGTCTACATGTAATACGAGAGAGAGAGAGAGAGAGAGAGAGAGAGAGAGAGAGATCATGATTGCAGCCACCCAAGAAACTAATCTTGGTAGATTTGAGTGAAAATAATTTGAAGTCTACAATACAAGGTCTTGAGGAAATCACTTCCTTCCACTTGTTCCGATTCGTGGCTTTCCTCTTACCTCTTATTCCTGCTCTCAAGCAAACATATATCCATTAAAAAAAAAAGAATTAGTAACTGTTCTTCGATTATTGCAATCACCCAAATTCTATTTAATCAGGTTTTTGCATAGAGAGAGAAATGGGAAGTTGGAGGGGAACTACCCTGTTTTAATGAAAGAAAATAACCACAACAATTTATAGGATGTACCAATTTAAAGAAAACAAATTTGTTGTTCTTTTCCATTAGTAATCAACAGAAAAACAAATTATTTATCAGAATTCAGGAAAAAAAAATATCAATATTTTTCTTTGAATGTTTCAGTCACGAACATTTAATCTAATCAGGTTTTCACTTTTTACACAAAAAACTAAGATAACAAACCCAATCACAAATCCACCATTTCCACAGAGTCCATCCAAAAGATTTTCCATAGAATCCATTCAAAAGATTAAATATTTCTGAGATACTCTTATCACTCTTACCAAATAAACTGAACATGGATAGAGAAATGGAGAGATACAAACAAACAATGGAGAAACACTGAGAAATAATGAGATGACGTAAACAATAGAGAGAGATGGAAAACCCTAAAAAAAAAGGCATCCGATGACTGAGAAGGCGGAGAAAGAATTGTCCTAAAGCACAGCGGTAGAGAGAGAGAGAACCTGGCGAGTAAGGAGAGAAGAAGGCTTGAGGACCGTAGTCATGGCTTGCAGGTGGGCAAGGGCAACAAAAACTTCTCCTAGTCCTGCGTATGTGCGTAAGAGAACTCGAGGGGAGAGAGGGGAAGAGAGATGAGGTGGTGAGAGAGAGCAAATGGGGGGAGAGAGAGAGAGGTGGAGATAAGTGCTGGAGAGGGGTGGAGGCGAGTGAGAGTAGGCTATCAGGTGCCCTGGTTTTGCCGAGAGAGAGAGACAGGGACAGAGGGGTGGAGGCGAGAGAGAGAGATGAACAGCGAGGTGACATGATTGCTGGTGTGTGGGTTTCTCCCTGGTTCAGCCAGGGGAGAGAGAGAGAGAACGAATGGGGGTGGGGAGAGGGGAATGGGGCGAGAGAGAGATCGAGGATCACAGTTGGGTGTCAGGCTTGTCAGGAGCATTAAATGGCTTTTTTTAATCTTGAGATTGGGAATAAAATCTAACGGTGATCCATAGGGGTCCTATGCTATTGGGGTATGGCAGGGTTCTATAGGATCATTACTCTTATTGTTAATATTAGTAAGATTTTAACCAAAAGATTTGTTTGGAACTCCAAGCACTGGATTTTTAAACCAATTATTGGTTTGGAACTTGGAGTTCCAAACCTGGAACAAAGGCAAAATACAAAACAAGTCGGCATTTTAAGGTTCAGCCATTCTCATGTCCAAAACAAAACCTACAAAAACGATTTGTATGAAGTGAAGATGCCATGCTTCTTTCGATAGCTTTCACAAAAATGCATTCGCTTCCATGCATCACTTGAGATCTCGATAACTTTTACAAGAGCCATGGAGGATGCAATGACACAATTCTTATATTGCAGGAATGAACTGAATACAGGAAATAGGAAACTACATTGTCCTAGTGCAAATATTTGACACTACACAACAAAAATATGGGGAAAAACAAAGGACATTCTTCCCCACGGAACACAATTACCTGAACATATGCAATACCGCCAAGGAATCATTTTTCCTGAAAACTTGGGCTTCTTTGTTGCTCATTTAGGATGGTGTCTCTCTCATATGTGTTGCATATCGGAATAGACAGGAGCAAATAGAACAAGGGCCTCGGGAACTAAACAAGGGCTGCATTCATCTCGCAGGTAAATGATGCCAAAGGCCCCATAGCAGAAAGTCCAAGCAATTGCTATCATATGCGTAAAATCCGAGTTAATTTATACACCTGCGGTCACATTAACCCACATCAGCATCTCCACAAGCGAAACTAAAACTCTCATGAGAGAACTCCAATCCAGGGAGAAAACCAGTACCTGAGCACTTTGCTTTGGCACTGGTACCTCAAGACAATTCCGGAGGCCATCAACTCTGTGAATCATGTATTTAAAGAGAGCTTGTAAGCAAATAAGCTCTAAAGAACAATGTTCAGAATATTTGTAGTTGTATAAAATAGTTGTCATGATGCAACAGTCCAAGAGAGAGGTCCCCATGGAAAGGGAGTTTTGTAGGAAAGAAGGTACACCTTCTGGGAATGGATCTTTGAACCTTCTGATCTGCTTTGAGAATACCAAGTCCACCATAATTGACCTCATCAGTATCCAGTATCATCTGAAGCAGTGGAAACCACATAATGTGAGATTTGATTCTCATGCAATTCATAGAAGAAGATGGGCTGTGGAGATTGCCTTATGCACAAGACACCATAGATAAAAGGTTTTAGATCATATAGCCATGAGGGAGAGCACAACTCCATAAGAAGAAGAAAGAAGGCACCCAACGGGTGGGCCATGAAGCTCTCTCCCTTTTGCTGTTTCTCTCACTAAGAGAGAGAAAAAAGGAAAAGTGGGCATGCCCGAGTGAGCTTGAGAGGTGGTATCTTGAAAATGAAGCTGAGTGGGGTATAAATAGGCAATTTCAAGTGTCACATTTTAAGTGAGGTGATCAAAGCCCTTGATGCTCATCATCCATGGAACATAAGAGGGCTTTGACCTAGCCACTCATCATTGTTTAGCCATCAAGATCAAGGGATAAGATTTACACATCCTTATTACTCCTTCACAAAACCCTAGATCTAGCCATTTTACTAAATTTTCCTTAGTAGAGAATAATTTTCACAAATGCTACTTCTCCATTCCAAACGTGCCCATGGTGAATTTTAAAATTAAAGAAAAAGTGAAAGTACAGAGGGGTGCCCCTCATGTAATGTGTAAAATGTCTCCCATTCATCTAATAGGATGAAACAATTTCATAAGATTCATATGGGCTTAAGCCAATGAGGTAATGCGGTATAAAAAGCTATTTTAATAAATCATTTTCTCCCATGGATTAAGGTTTAAGCCAAAATTTCATGCCATTGCCCAAATCCTCGGCACATGTGAATGATACCACATCATCATCATCAGCAAAGCCTTTTCCCACCTAATTACTTGCCCTCTTTGAGCTTATGTGAATGAGACCACATGTGTAGCAATTTGACATGTGCTAAAAAAATGGTAACTCAAGAAATAACATAAATTCAATCCCAATCTCTATAAAACAATTTAAAAAATGCCAAAATAGGACCCCCCACTTGTGATGACGTCAGAAAGTAAGGGGGACGACGTGGGCGCCACGTGGCCACCTTATGGGCACTTGGGTGGCACGTGTAGGCTCCGACCAGTCTGTCCTTGATTGGAATTTCTCAAACAATTCAATAATACTCATTTTCTTGCTCTAGAAAAATTATGAAAAATTCTAAAACATTCTCCAAAAGTTCTAAAAAAATCATTTTCTACCATAACTACTACTCATTATGGTATCAAAATAAAATGGAGAACTGGTAAGAGATCTTAGACTTGAAATCTAGGTTATTGGAGTACTCCATTGGGCTAGTTTGGAATGATTGTCTAGTATCTCAGAATGATCTAACAAGGCTATGTTCCCTATGGCAAGGACACATAATGTGAGTGATCAAAGCCACTCCAATCAATAACCCATCATTCTCGAGTGTCAGTGGATTACATGTGCATCCCTAGGGACATAAAAATACTCATATACAGGGATCCTCTCAAGGCACATATGCACAAGCTTTGCCTAGTTGATCACACATTAGAAGAGTGGTTTCCCATGCGACTGTAGGTGCACATGCGATAGGGTGGTCTCATCTCCCATGATTCATGACCATCTTATACAGGGCCATCACTCTCAAGGTACTCGGGTTCTATTCTCTTCTTGGTTATATTAGTCCTGGCGAACACATCATCCATGAGGTATACAATCCAGGAATATTCTAGGCTCAGAGGTGACCCTCACACCTCTGTAAGCAATCTCTCTCTCTCTCTCTCACCGATGTTTCTCATTACCTCATGTACTTGCGGTATATGATTCTAGGCCCCAGTGTGCCAAGCACCTAGAATCATCTCCACTTGCTCCCACTGAGTGAGGGAATCTTGGATTTAAGGCCTTGAAAGGGCCATAATTCCAACACAAGAGACGTCGAAAGCTGGTTTTGTGCTTAAACGAAAGGATTATTGTACACATATCACGGTTAGTGGGAGTACGACAGTATTCATCTTCCTATCTGTGGCTGACATATTAATCTTCAGTAGTTCAATGACTCGAATTGGAAACAAAAGCTTTCTTGTCACAACATTTCGATATGAAAGATCTTGGAGAGGCTTCATATGTTATGGTAATCATAATCATGAGAAATAGAAGAGAGAAAACAATTTAGTTATCTTAAGATGAATATTGTAAGAAAATTCTGGAATGATTTGAAATGATAAATTACTGGCCCATATTAACCCCCATTGACAAGAAGATCAAGCTAAGCCTTGCCATGTGTCTCACAAGTATAGATGGAAAAGAGGCCATGCAGAGGATTTCGCATAGAAGTATAGTTGGGTCACTGATGTATGCCATGTTTGGGACAACACTGGGCTTATCATTTGCTTTGAGTATGATCGGCACATTCTAGAGTTGTCTCGGCATGAAGCACTAAAAAGTAATAAAAAGAGTTATGCGATATTTGAAGGGAAATGTTAATCTCTCACTCACTTATGGAGGAGGCTCAGACATGCAAATACACGGATATTCAGATGCAGACCATCAAGGCGATCCAGATGAGATGAAGCTCTAGTATTGGGTCAATCCAGGATGTTGTTGTTGATAAAATAAGTCACAAAGATAAAGCAAGGTCTCCAAGCTTAGTCCACAGGATGAATGGAAAAACATTTTTCCCGGTGCTGGACTACTAGGTGGATCACTCATCAAGATGAAGAATAAGTAGAAAGGTTCCCAGATGAGGACCGACTCAGAAGTCCAAGTCAGAAGAACGAAAGATTCGTCCTCCCTTGTTGAACATTCGGGTTTATCTTCACACTTACTGGTGGAGCTATTTCCTGATGCTTAAGGAAATAGGACGTTAGACTCTCGACTATGGAGTTAGAGTATGTGGCTTGTTGTCTTGTAGCAAAAGAGGCAGTCTGGTTGAAGAAGTTCTTGAATAAGCTAAGGTTTGATCCCGTCAAGTGCCTATGTGAGAATCTTTTGAGACAAGTAGGAAGCGATTTGTGGGGTCAAAGAGCCACAATTTCACAAGAAATCAAGACACATTAAGGTGGATTATTACCAAATTTGAAACGAGATCCGACCTGGAGAGGAGGAGGTTGCTTATCTCCCCACAAAGGCTATGTTAACATATCCTTCAACAAAAAGATTGGTGGCAAATGTATTTGCCGAGCATGTACATGCGGTAGGCTTGAGAGGGACTGAAAGGAAGTGGTTGCACGACCTTCAAAGGCTAAGTGGGAGATGTTGAGGTTTGTGGCTTTTAAACACCATGAAAGCATGTAAAAAAGAATTACAGTAGATTATAGAATTTAGTGAGAGCAGGTACATTGGTTGACTGATGTAGGGTTAGGTGGTCTATTGTCCTGGTCATGTCCCAAACGCTTACCAATTGCCATATGGCGCTGTCGAATAGGGTTTTAAGAGGTCTTGTTGAGGTTGGAGAGATGCCCGGGGAAGGTTTGCAGGCCAGGAGAGCTTCATGGTTTTCTGTGTGCAGATGTAAGCCTATGAGAGAGAAAGCTAAATCCTTAACAAACTTCCGCGTTACACATACACATGATAGCCCCATTATTGGGAAACAACCTTGAAAAGGAATACGTGTACATATGCTACCTTGCATTATAATGAAATGTGAACATGTCTTGCTCTTAAAAGGAGGAACCGGTGATCCACTTTCCAAGGCCGTGGTTCCACAATTTATTGGCCATCTTTGACGAGCGAATCATGAGCCACTACATGATACTGTGGATCATGGTCCTTGTTGGGTTGGTTTGAGGAGATAGTCGAGGATCATAGTTATTAGATCGGGTGGAGTGCCCTGTCAGTCACTTATTTTGACCCATTGGTACCAGTTAACTTTTAGATATCTTGTTTTTAGTATAATAAATACTTTTGTGAATTTTAGAAATTCTTTTATGATTTTTTAAATTATTTTCAGCAGTAAAAACCCTTGCTCTCAAAGGGTTATAGATAGCCTAGATCTATCCTATGCTCTCAAAACCCTAGATTTTGGTCAGGAAATTGGCATAATGCCCTAAGAATTCCAAAGGGTTATAGATAGCCTAAGGGATGGTCTCCATTCAGAAAATTCAGCAAGGCCAATAAGATCACATGCAACCATGGGTCAGGAAATTGGGTGCGGGGTGTACTAAGTCCTAATGGGGTGAGCATAGGAAAATTCAAGTCTTCATGGCTGTTTGGTTTTATTTTCGGTCATTCTTTGCTTGTTTATTTGAATGTTTAGGAACATTATTTGTACAACAATTTATACTCAAAGCTTGCTTTCCAATTTGGATTGTGTCTATTCTCTTTTATAGTAGAAGGAAATATCCGAGGTTGTATTTAGGGTTTTATTTCTTGTTTACAACTATATTCTGTGTCACTTGTAAGTGGAATTCATATGCATTAATAAAGGAAAACAGAATTTTTTGATTTTATTCTCTTGAATTCCACCTCGCCACTTCTTTCAGTTTGGACCCCTACCCCGGCGGTTTCTTGGCATCATCTTTCTATTTGGTCCTCAGCCAAGCTACCTAGAGACAAAGCCTCGAAAGCCCGGTTATCCCCTCCTTTAAAAATCTAGTACTTCAATTGGCTAGTTCTCTCCAGGGAAGCACCAACAATTAATCAATTTTAGAGGAAAGGCATACAACTTCCAAATAGGTGTGTGATATGCAAGGAAACAAAGGAAAACATTGACCATCTCATAGTTAATGGAAGCCGGAGCGGAAATGGCTTCGCGATCAGGAACGGGATCTTTGGATCAACATGGGCCAAAAGTTGTGATAGTCCAGAATTGAGATCCATACAACATTTCTAGAATTCTAGAACAGAGCTAAATCCCATATATAAACGATCTCACTCCCAACGCTCATGGGATCTGGATATGGAGGGGAAAATTATATATATTTTTATTTTTAGTCAATTTTAAATGATGTAATATTTATTTTTAGGATATTAATTTTTTTGGATTCTAGGATTTTCTTATATTTCTTTATTTACAATTTATGAGTTTATTCATGGTATTGTTCACAGTTACTGTTCACGTGTTACTATTCACACTTTATTGTTCACAGAGGTATTTATGGAATTTTAATATTGTATCTCATATTTTGGGAGGCATATATTATTGCAATGAGTTTTATTTTATGAAAGAATAAAGTTCTTATCTTGGCTTGATTTACAATCATGTTCTTTCTCTATTATTGCTGATTTTACTTGTTTAGGGTTAAAAAAAAAGGGTGGATTTAGGTATCAGAGCCTGCGATCTACGCCGAAAGTACTGTAGTAGTGTAGGGAACATAGTTAAGGGACCTTGTGGGTAGGGTGACGATCCTACTCCGGAACCTCGATCTCATGGTTCCTGCAAGGGATCTTGGAGGGACCTTGTTTTTTTGATTTTGGGATTTCGCTCCCAAAAATAAGGGACCATATTCCATCTATCAGTGGAATCTAGTTCCATTTCGAAATAGATCCCCACTCTCGTCAACCATGGTCCAACGTTTTGGTACATTATAATCTTGGGTTCCATGTTTGTGGGTATACTTTTATTAACGGATGATACCAGGTTAGAGATTGCCATTGTCCGAAGTTTCCATTAATTAGAAATCATAAGTTCCATGTTGTTAAAACCCAATCCCTTTTTCACATAGCATGAAGTTCTATTATTTTAGATTCTTAATTTGAACAAGGCATAGTCTAGAGTGACCCATTGTTTATTAAGTTCTATTGTGTAAGCCATCCCTCTTAGTTGTGAGAATATTTACTTTATTTAAAATCTTATATTTATGATGTCCTATTGTTTTAGAGTCTTAAATCTGATTACAGTTGTGAGATGAGAATATATGTTTTCATTCCAAGCTTTAAAAAGCTTCTTTTACATCAGTCAGAGAGAGAGAGAGAGAGAGAGAGAGAGAGAGAGAGAGAGAGAGAGAGAGAGAGAGAGAGAGAGAGAGAGAGAGTAGTAGTAGTACGTACGTACGTACGTACGTACGTACGTACGTACGTAACGTACGTAACGTACGTAACGTAACGTAACGTAACGTAACGTAACGTAACGTAACGTAACGTAACGTAACGTAACGTAACGTAACGTAACGTAACGTAACGTAACGTAACGTTAACGTAACGTAACGTACGTACGTT
>NW_006500178.1:4703488-4728602 GCF_000471905.2 Amborella trichopoda | reverse complement strand
AGAAGAGACGACGACGTAGTAGTGTCGACGTCGACTACCACCTACTAGTAGTAACGAACTATATATATATATATATATATATATATATATATATATATATATATGGGAGTGGATTCTGCACGCCCACTAGCTAACTGCTACAGTAAACGCCAATGGCCCAGAATGAATCTGGGCCGATCTGGCGATCACGACCTCTTTTCGTGTTTGAATTTTAATTTTTTTTTCTATAAATCCAAATCACTTGAACTTTTAGGTGTATATTCTTCTCATCAAGGCTCACTTAATAAAATAAAGAAATAAATAATCTGCAAAAAAAAACAATGACCAAAATACTTCCGAAACTTTACAAGGGTATTTTGGTCAAATTTTTTCACGTAAAATATTTTTTCTTTTATTTTTCGAAGATTAACCTATTTTTTATGTACACACGCTCCAAATTTCAGATCGATTTGATTGTAGAAAAATAATTAAAATTCGAACACCATTGGGCTGACAGGATATTGAAAATTCAGCTTAGGTGGCCTGGAGGCCAAAATGCCCAAGCGGGCTTGTTCCTTGGCACCTGCCTAGGTGGTGTCTTGGAGCAACTTGGGCAAGGGCGGAAAAAAGTCCTTGGCCAAGGGCCAAAAAATTAATTTTCCCCACTAAAAGGTGGGGGGGTGAAGGGTTTTGGGTGGCAAATCTAGCCCCCCAAGCCCCTATGCACCTAGTTCCACCAAAAAAAAAAGCATAAACACCCTTAAAACAATAAAAAAATAGTTAAGGCATGTTACAATGGCTAAGAGCTCAAAGCCCTTCTCTCTCGCTCACAAGCCAATGTTCTCTCTCTCTCTACATATAAGAAGAGCTGAAGAAGAGGAAAAAGTAGATGACTATCAATTGTTTGATGTGTGGACTCTCTCATACAGTCACACACATACACATACACACCGACACCCACATGGACCCATATGCTCTCGCTCTACACATAAGATGTAGACAAAGAAGTAGGTGACCTCCAAGTGTTTGATGTGAGGCGCCCCACGCCTCACAAACTCATATTCTCTCTCTCTCTCTCTCTCTCTCTCTCTCTCTCCATATAATAAGAACAAAAAGAAGAATATGTCCTCCAAGTGGTCGTTGTGAGACCTCTCTTTAACAAAATTCCTAGGTGGGCGCCTCTAAGTTTCTGAATATATATATATATATATATATATGCATGGGAGCAAGCTGTCCACTTAATCCCTTTGGTGAAAAAGCTATTTAGGAGGACTTTTTGGTTCTGAAAGTGTAGGATCCACTTGAGTATATCCAGATGATTATTTACCAAAAAAAGAAAGAGAAAAAAAATGGGTTTTGAGTTCTTTAACACTTGGATCTGGCAATATAAAAACTGCATAGGTGAAAGGGATCGTACCTTATTAAACGAGAAAAGTTCATTATGTATTCCATTGACAGTTAACAAATCCCACTGACGGTTTGCTGATGCAAAGGAAAAGTTGTTGCTTGGCAAAGGGAACTCAACCCTCTGTTGAAAGTAGGGCAATCAATAAGAAAACGTAAACAATAACTATAACAAATGGGCAAACAGATTCAATAATAAATTGCAGATTTAGTGCTACATACATTAGGGTGCCCAAATTCATTGCCCATGAAGTTAACGTAACCGCGCCCTCCAATGGTAAATGTAATTAACTTGATCATCTGGATGCACAAGCTGTCAGTCATTTAACATGCCAAACAGTAACCCAAGGATTAAGATAATGGTTGTAAGAATAAAAGAACTCTAAAACTTGAGTACTAGCAATAAGTTTCAATCTTACCAAATAACGATAATACTTTGCTAATTTGGAGGTAAAGTAATTCTACAACATACCTTCATATGGGAACATGATTTGACAAATAGTCACTAGTGACTCTTACATTGCAATATTTTACAGTACATATCTCAAAGTAAAAATAAGGAAGGAGAAACAAGTACCCATTTCCTTGAAAGACCTGGAATAAACAAGTAGCCATTTCCACTTCTTTAATTAAATGTCACAAATTCAAGCAAAGTGGTGTGAACTTGGAAAACTCATGACCTAATAAATATTATGAGATAGCTGTCATATTGTCAAAATTCATACATCTGCATTTTGCAAATTCTGTGTTCTTTATATTTTTAGGATCAATTTCTGGCATCAAATGAATTACTCATACTCCAATTATTTCTCAAGTTACTTGAGTCATTTTACCTTACTCTTGTACGTACAAAATCCTACATAAACTAAATTCGTGCTTTTGCTGTCTCAAATTCAATTTCATCTTCAGTGTCAGAGCAATGGTTCTCGGCTTGCATCTATCTGTGTGCAAGAAACCTGAACTGCTTTTACTAGCGTTCAAAGGCAGTTGATGCAATTTCACTTGTGGTGTAACGGAAAACTGTGCATAGGTGTTGCAGATAGTGTATCACAAGTGTGGGCCTAGATCACAAAGTGGCACATGTGAATAAGTTAGAAGCATGCTCTGGATCCTTGATTACTATGATTGTACAGAAAATACAGATATTTTACAGGATTTAAAGATCCATCCCTTGTCCAGGAAGAGAAAAATCCTTCCAAAAAGACTAGCTAATTGAGAAATTCAGCCTTTGTTGCACATGGAATACGTTATGCAGCTCATGATAACAATTGCACCAAGACCATAGGAGCCATCTTCTATAACTACTGGACTTGAAGGTAGGTGTAGCAAATCAATGTCCGTGCCCATGGAAGTAAATCATCTAAAGATCAGGCATCCAATCGTTATTCAACAGAGACTGAACCTAGCCCCCCTATTTGTTACCTTTCCTCAATCATACCAATAGGAATATTCGGTGCTGAATATTCAGTTACTGACTCGAGAAATTCAGTTCCCATTTTATAAAAATTGCAATTTCAATGTTCCTACTAGGTAGCCGACCTCAAATAGTTGGGATAAGGCTCGGATGATGATGATGAATGTTCCTGCCAGTCATTCAAAGTTTCTTGCTCCTTTCAATGTTCTCCTTGTCCCTTAACAGAAGCAAAATTTACTCTATGCTGTTTGAAACAACTAATGTGTTATCTTCAATTACTAAAATTTGAATTTCACCGTTCCTGCTGATCATTCAAAGTTTCTTGCTCTTTCCAAATTCTCTCTGTACCTTTATCAAAGCAAAAATTACGCAAAGTAGTTTGAAACAACTAATGTGTTATCTTCAGTATTGAAGAACTCGGTCATCCAACTCAAACTACCCTGAGTCGATTGGGCTTGGCAAGGGCTTGACACCTTGCCGAGCCTAGAAACCCGTCATCTCAAGGAGGATAATGTAGCTTGGCTTGCCGAGTTACCATAGTAACTCAGTTAAGATTGTCATGGCTTGTGGCCTTTAAAGGTGTGGAGAGTTTGTCTAGTATTTTGTGCACTACAATAGAAGTTTCTTGTGGTTGACTGACCTAGGGTTGGGCGGTTTATAGCTCTGGTCGTTCAAAACCCTTACCCCTTGGCCTGTAGTGCACCGCGGTTGATTGACCTAGGTTTGGGCGGTCTATAACCCCGGTCGTCTATAACCCTAAACCCTTGCCATGTGGCGCTACATCTGAGGGTTTATTGTAGGTCGTCCCTTGTTGAGATCGAAGATATGCCCAAGGACATTGTTGTAGGCTAGGAGAGTTGTATGGTCTCCTGTGTACAAAGGAAGGATCTATGAGAACAAGGGCCAAATCCTCAACAAAAACTTCAGCACGGCATGGCATATGACAATCACATTTTGGGAAGCAACCCTATATAGAGGAATATGCACTTCAGTGGGAGTGTATGTGTGTTAACTAATCAAGGGTTGGGCGGTTTATGGCCCTGATCATGTCCAAAACCCTTGGCCTTGGGCATGTGGCATAACTGATAAAGGTTTGAAGTGGGTCATCCCTTGTTGAGGTCAGAGAGATGCCTAAGGATCATATTTGTAGGTTAGAAGAACTGTGTAGTCTCTTGTGTGCGGTTGCATGTCTGTGAGAGCAATAGTCAAATCCTCAACAAACTTCCGCACGGCATGTACACATGACAACCGCATGGGAAGCAGCCTTTTTAGAGGAGCTTGTGTACATATGCATTGAGAGAACCCCCTTTGCATTGTAGTGACAAGTGTTCCACTTGCACTTAAAGGGGGGAACTAAAATCCACATTCCAGGATCATGATTTCGCTGTTTTATTATCCAACTTTGACAAGTCAATCATGAACCCTTGCAAAGAGACTGTGGGTCATGGGACTTTGTTGGGTTGGATAAGAGAACAGTTGTGGATCATGGTTTCTTGAGAGAGGGCAATGCACTTAGTGTCGCTTATTTTGACCCATTGGTACCAGTCCATTCTTATTATATATTTTTTTTTGTATTATAAATGTTTTTTTGATTTTAAATATTTTTTTAATTTTAAAATATTTTTTTTCCCTAAATTTTCATAAAAGGGTATTTCTGAAAATTTTAAAACTTTAAATCACACATGGGGGACTAAGGATCCAGCCCCCACATGTGGGACCACGTGCACCCTAGTGACTACGTCCTATTTTTTTGTAAAGCAAAAGTGGCATGCTACTTTTTGTGGCAAAAGGAGCACGACATTTTTTTTGGTAAAATAGGGCCACGACAAAATATCCTTTTAAAAGCTAAATATAGCTCCACGCCATGTTCATACGAAAAGGTTTTTTGAAAACAAATATGTTACACGCCATTATTTTAGGAGAAAGGGGGCATGCTTCACTTTCTTAAATATTTTGATTTGGTTTAAAATTTACACTAAGTTAAAAAATGAGAAATCTAATGAGATATGGTTTCCTATATCTTTATGGAAGATCTGGATAATATTTGTCTAAATAATATTTACGTTTGATTTTAAACATAAATGATAGATTTAGATAAAATTTAAATTTGATTGGATTTATATTTTAAATAGGAATGGATTGGGTAAAGGTGTAAAGGGATAAGATTCCTAATCTTTCCACCCAAAATCATGATGGCTGATTTTTGGGATGGATGGCTTTTATTAATCTCTCACCCCATAGATATCTTTTTTATCTTAAAAGATTTAGCTGGAAATTAGATAAGTCAAATCCCATTCAAACTAGGATATAGGTTTTTTTCTAGATTTTCTTTTATTTAAAGACCAAGATAAACCTATTTGAGATCAATCAGAAGATCTTTTCTCTCCCTCCCAAATATCCTCTCTCCCTCACACACCAAATTGGGAGATTCTCTCTTCTCTTTCTCATGTCCCAAATATTTCTCTATCCTCTCCAAGCCAAAAAGTTCTCTCTCATTATTTTATCACACCTCTCTCTCTCTTTTAACCAAAAGAGAGGCATGCCACAGCTCTCTGCTCTATACTTTTGTCTCTAAAGAAAAATAGAGGTGGCTTGTTTTAGGAGAAACCTTAAATAAAGGTTTTGTTGTATTTTTGAAGGAAGAAGATAGAAGCTTAGAAGCTTACCTTAGTTAGAGATTAACTCTCAAGATCAGCCCTATTTTATTTTGAGCTCTCTAAAACCCTAGAGGAAGAATGATTGCCTATAAAGCTTCCCTATCTTAGAATTTCCAAAAACACTTTAAGGAGCAAAAGTGGGCCATTGGTTAGGGAATCAGGTGTGGGGTGTATCAAGTCCGGGTTGGATAACTCCAGGCATCTTCCAGAAAGTCTTCCCATTGATTTTTATTTATTTTCAGTTTTATGTTTTGTTTTCTGTAAATTTATAGGAACTTATATTATATTAAAAATTATAATAAAAGTTAATTTAAAGTTCCTGGATAGTATTCATTTCTCTTACCAGTAAAAATAACGATCCTAGGTTGTATCTAGGGCAATATTTTAATTTTCCAGCAACATATTGTGGCCCATGTAAGTGGAATTCAGGTATTTGAAAGAAAAGTAAAAGACATTTTTTTGAATTTAATACCTTGAGTCCCACATAGCCATACCTTTCTTAACTTTGATCGGCCAATCATGAGTCCCTGCACTTGATTGTAGGTCATGAGTTCCGTTGGGTTAGTTTGAGAAGATAGTAGTTGATCATGGATCCTGCCACTAGTGAAATGCCCTAATATTGGCTTGTTTTTAATCCATTCGATACCAATCCACTTCTAAATTGTATTTATGTGTGTCTTAGATTTTATGACACTCCATAAATCTTGATTTCTACTAAAAATATTTTTTTGTGATTTTTGGGAAGTTTTTTTTTTTAAAACCAATTTTAAATGTGTAAAAACCATGCTAGAGTAGCTCTATAATTTTCCTCAATGAGGTCTGTGGGACCCATGTGCAAGGCTAGGGGCCACGCTCCACACATGTGGGACCCAATGGGGCTTCACGTGGGGCCCACTATGGGTGACATGTCCTATTCAGAGGACCTTTCACTTATTATTTTAATAACTGTTAACAATTGTATAGATATGAAAAGATAGGTACTAGAGAAGAAGTTTAATCCAAGAGTGCCTAACACTTAGAACTCCTGATAAAAAGAATAGGTCAACAGACCGTATACAAAATGGGGTTATAAGAATTTCCCCTTACAAAGGGAACTGTAGATCTACAAAAAAGATACAATCAGGACCGCATAAGTAAAGCTAAAAAAGGACCTAGTCCAGAAGGGGTTCGAGTAGGGTGAAAGCTTTGTGGCCATTCCAAAAACAAACCGCTATAGTGCCAAATCTTCAGTGTAGGTCATGGCTCTGTCCTTACTTAGTAGATTGGTGAACATGTTCGACGTCCTTGAGATAGGCATCCATAAGATTCGTGTATCCCTGCAAAGATATTCAATTTCGTCATAAATGGGTATGAGGTACCATGGGGGAGAAGCTGCCTTAGAAGCTCAAGAGATAATGTTCCTAGCATCACCCTCTACAAAGAGAGTATGTCCCCAAGACCGATCGAAGCTCTTTATGCCTCTAAGGAGAGTCATTGATTCGGAGAACTGCGAAACATGGACACCAATGTATTCGGAGTAGGAAAAGAGGACGTTTTGAAGATGGTCTCTAATGACCCCTCCTGCACCTGCGTGGCCAGGATTGCTTAAAAAGCAACAGTCAAAATTCAGTTTGATTGCTCCTTGGGGAGGAGCAATCCAAGCTGATTTAACGTCGTTTTTCTTCAGGTTGTGGAATAAAATATGCTCCCAATTCCGACAGAAAGAGTACATAGAAATGCCCTTGAAGCAGGGGTGGTTAGCCGCCCAGAAGGTTACCAAGGATCTAACCTTCGAGAATAGCGAAAGAGCAGGGAAGACCTGTCCCCGAAAAATACGCCCATTTCATTCTTTCCAAATGGTCCAAATTGTTGCTGCCAAAGTTGCTTTCCAAAGGATTCTGCCCGCCTTCGGCCAATGCGCAGCCAGATTCAAAGCGAAAAGGTCTTTTATCGTTGGAGGTAAAACCCAAAGCACCCCAAACAATTGTACAACTAGACTCCAAATCTCACGAGCCACATTACAGTGCAGAAACAAGTAGTTATTGGATTCCTCGTGGCACAAGCACATGACACACGTATTAGGAATAGAAATTCCTTTCCTTTGTAGGTGATCCACCGTGAGTGTCCTGTTTGAACCTGCGATCCGATTAAAAGTTTGCACCTTTGGGGGTGCAATGGTCAGCGTGCAAGGATCGATGTAGAATTGATGGGGAAAGTGGGGGGTTGGATGAGCCTTTTATAGATGGAAGTCACAGTAAAATCCCTTGAAGGGATAAGAGACCACACCAACTTGTCCCTTCCCTAGACCGGGATAAAAGTATTGTAGAGCAGAGACGATAGAGAGAGGAATTGAAGAGATTCCCCCTCATAAAGGTTCCTTCTAAAAGAGGGGTTCCAGCATCTTCTTCCTCCTTCGACTCTGAACTCATCCGCAACAGTTGCATCTCTATTCACCGTGATTGAGAACAACAAAAGATAGGTTTCCTTTAAGGGGGCATGACCTATCCATATGTCAATCCAAAATCTCACTCTAGTACCAACTCTTGGGCAGAGTCTAATGTGTTTTCTAAATGAATCAAAGGATGTCGTTAGGGACCTCCACACCCCTGAAGCCTTGGTCCAAGGTCTGGTCTCTGGGATCCAAAACTGGACCAGAGTATTATATTTATTCCGAAGTACCGGAGCCCACAGAGATTCAGTTTGGGTGGCCAAACGCCACCACCATTTCCCTAAAAGGACAATGTTGTGTTTTCTCAAGTTTCTAATTCCTAGCCCCCCTTTGATTTTTGGGTAAAAGAACCTTGTCCCAGGAGATGAGATGAAATTTTCTTTTATCAGCTTGTCCCGACCAGAGGACGTTCCTCATGAGCTGATTCAGGCGGTTAGCCACCGAGGCCGGTATTTGAAATAGGGACATCATATATACTGGTGCATTGGTTAAGAGTAGCTTTGATAAGGGTGGTTCTACTTGCTTGAGACAGATACCTCCCTTCCAACCAGCCAACCTTCTTTTTACCTTATCTAAAACGCGGGACCAGTGGTTCCTTTTAGGTTTTCCAAGTCTTAAGGGAAGGCCCAAGTATGAAGTTGGGAGGTCCTCCACCTTGCATTCCCATTCTGGAATCAGGTCTCCGATACTGTTGGTGGTGATGGCAGTACCCATCATTTTTTATTTCACCATGTTGACCTTGAATCCAATGGCCCACTGGAAACACTTGAGGTAAATTCTGAGGTTTTCCACCTCCAAGGGGGAGATGTCAAGGAAGACTAAGGTGTCGTCTGCATATTGCAAATGCGACACAGTGGGCCCTCTTCTAGAGGACCCAAAGCTAGAAAGAAGATTAGCATGGTAAAGTCGACCGAGAGATCGGCTAAAAACCTCGGCTGAGATTGCAAAAAGGAAGGGGGAAAGTGGATCCCGTTGCCGCAGGCCTCTCAAGGACTGGAAGTACCCATTGGGAGTACCAATGATAAGGATAGAGAAGAATGAGTGAGAAAAACACCCCCTCATCTACTTTCGCCGACGATCTCATTCAAAACCGACTAGTCAACATGGTCATAGGCCTTCTCTCAGTCAGTCTTAAAAATGAGACCGGGTTTTTTGGCTAGGTGTCTCGAGTGAAAGCATTCGTTTGCTATCAAGACCCCATCAAGGATTTATCTACTATTGACAAAGGCTGACTGCGAGGAGGAGATGACCGAAGGCAGGATCTGCAGAAGCCGAGAGGCCAGAACCTTTGAACGAATTTTATAAGAGGAGTTGAGCAAACTTATGGGACGAAAGTCCTTAAGTTCCTCTGCCCCTTCAACCTTAGGGACCAAGGCGATGAACGTAGTGTTGATGGATTTGTTAAGAATCCCTCGCTGAAAAAACTCAGTGAAGAAGCTTAAGAAATCCGACCGAAAAGTTTTCCAAAAGGTCTTAAAGGGGGCTACCGGAAACCCGTCAGGGCCGAGAGCTTTGTCTTTAGCAAGATCATCCAGAGCTTTGAAAATTTGCTCTTCGAGGAAAGGATGCTCTAACCACATGGCCCGTTCATCAGAGAGGGTCAGGAAATCTAGGTCAACCATGGGAAGTTTAGGGCCAGAAGGAGCAGTGTAAAGGTTCTAGAAATAAGTGATGATTGCAGATTCAATCTCTACCGGCTGTTCCAGAAAACATTTGTTAACTTTGATGGTCGAGATTGTATTGACTCTCCTACGACAATTAGCAATCCTATGGGAGAAGCAGGTATTGCGGTCGCCTGTTTTAAGCCAGTTGACCCTAGACCTCTAGTATTGTGAGAGAATAGGATTCCTAGTTTATCTTGGATGTTCTACGATAAGATTTGACTAGTCAAAGTTATAGGTAGATTAGAAGTGGATATGGGTCAATCTTAGGGGATAAGGTTCCTACAGATTCACTCCAAATCATGATGGCTGATCTTGGAAATGAATGGCTTAGATTGATTTTGTCTTTTAGCTTAAATCAACTAAACAATTCTAGATCAAGTTGAACTCCTAATTTGATTAGGACACCCTAGGTCCTAGTAAATAGGGGGGTTCTCCACCTCATTCAAAACACATCTATGTTGTTTCTTCTCCCTCTCTCTCCTCCATGGCCCTCTTTAAACTTCTCTCATCTCTCTCTCTAGTCCTTTCTAGTTCTCTATCTCTAATAGGGCCACGCCACCCTCCATAAGTATCTAGGGTTACATGCCCAAAATCTAGAAGAGAGAAAGAGAGGGGCACGCTAAGCCCTAGGCTTAGGGTTTGAGCCTTTGTGGTTTGTCCTAGTTTTAGAGGGTTTTCTTAGTGAAACCCTAGTTGCTCTCTAGCCCCAAATAAAATTCAGCAAGGGTGTCCCAGAGGTGCTTCCAAAATTCAGATTTGAGAGTTCAACATGATTGGGAATTCAAGCACGCCATTGGTCAGGTGAGCGGGTATGGAGCGTGCTACGCCCTAACGGGGTAAACCAAGGCAAAGGCCAGTAAGTCTTCCTGTATTTATTCAACTTTTATTTGCTGTTGTAGTTGTTTAATTTTGCTTCTTAGAGTCGTCGTATTGTATTCAATTTGAATAAAAGATGGTTTGGCAGTAAGTTTTAAAGATCCTGGACTGTAGTAGGGTCGATTTTATTGTATCTATGGCATATGTAAATAGAATTTCCAGATTATAATAAAAGAAAAAAAAAGGAATTTTTTTAATATATATCTTACATAGCCACCTTTCATTGGTATCAGAGCTAGTCTTCTTGTTGCGATATTGTAGGACTTTTTTTTCTTTTTGAGTCAAGAACATGACAGCAAAGACCTTTATGGTTGAAACTTCTTAAAACTGGGAAGTTTGACTAGAAGAACTATATTAGTTGGAAGAGAAAGTTAGTTATGTCCTCTATGTAGGACTTGGTGAGATGCTCACAGATTCTCCCCAAGTTATCCTAAGAGCCCATGCTTAGAAAAAGACAAGCCACTAGGGATGCTTATGCGCAATGGGAGAGCAACAATACACTAGCTAAGCATCTTCTTTTGATGGCTATGAATGACGCTCATGCACTTGAATATGAAACAACCGAAAGGAGATTCATGAGAAGCTCGAGAAGGACTATGCTACCCCTTCCCTCACAAGAAAGGCACTTGCAATGAAGCATTATTCAGATTTGAAGATGACGGAAGCTGGAAAAATGTCCAAGCATATTCAGCAATTCAGAGCACTGGTCCAAGAACTTGAAGCGGCATAGATAAAGCCTGATGAACGCACATACGACACCTGCTCAACAGTTTGCCAACTTCATGCGAAGCCTTCGCCTCGGCCCTTACTGTGCAGGATAGCATGCTAAAGCAGGATGATATTATCATAAAGCTCAAAGCCGAATAAGATAGGAATGACAGCTGATCCTTTAGGTACCAGAGCCTCTGTGAATCTAGTAAATCTCAAACCCAACTCTAGCTCATTTAAAAAAACGAAAGGAAAAGGCAAGAATAAGAATAAGAAAGATGAAAACCAAAGGGGAAACTAGGCTTAAAAAAGGATGTCAAGAATACAAAGTGTTATAATGGCAATAAGCATGGCACATAGCCAACTATTGCAAGACACCGAATCTCAGTAGTGATAGGGAGCATGCTTGTGTGGTCGTTGAGATAATGTTAGCTGATCCTACAGGGGGATCCTGGTGTTTTGACTCAGGGTCTACTGCCCATGTGTCTAACACCAAGGACAGTTTCAGAAATTTTACGCCTGTTACCACAAGGGACCAGCATATCATTTGGGCTGCAAATCACAACCCTGAAATACATGGTATTGGAAATTACGTCCTTCAATTGGATAAAGGAAAAAGCATGCTAAAAAGCATGTTCCTAAAGCAAACTCTTTATGCTCCTAACATGAGGAAGAGTTTGGTTTCAGTCTCAAAGTTGGCTAAGGCAGGACACTCCACCATCTTCTCTGGCCATGGGTGGAAGTCAAACTAGGCCAGGAATTAGTTATGAATGGTCGTCTTGTAGACTGTTTCTTTACAGTTGCAATAAAAATTGCTTTTTAATGATATTGATAATGCGTACATATGACACACGAAACTAGGGCACATAAATTATGAAAGAACGGAGAGGCTAAAGAGAGAGGGGACTTCCAAATGAAGGAGATTTAATAAAAGTGTGTGAATCATGCATTCAAGGAAAGTAAGCTAAGAAATCCTTTATAAAAGCTCAAAGAGCTACTGGCATTTTAGATGTTGTCCATAGTGATATTTGTGGACGAATATGGCCAATAAGGGCTGCAAGAGGTCCTTCATCACTTTTTTAGATGACCACTCCCGTTTTGGCCATCTTTACCTGATGAGTGAAAAAGAAAAAGCCCTAGACCATTTCACAGAGTACAAAACCGAGGTAGAGACCCAAACAAGCTAGAAACTCAAGTCAAAACTGATAAGAACGCTAAGCATTCCTTGCACTTTTTACCAATGGGAAGAAACCTTGATTAATGAACTTTAACTCAATTAAACAAAACCATGTCTCACCCTACCTCATGATAGAAAACCTATAAGTAGATCTATAAGAAGAAGCTAAATGCGGAAGGGAAGTTGGAAAAATATAAAGACAGATTAGTTGCAAAGGGGTTTACTCCGAAAAAAGTGATTAACTATAACGAGACCTTCTCCTTTGTAGCTACATTTCCATCCATTAGGATCCTGATAGCCATAACAGCCCTTTTCAACTTCGAGCTCCACCAGATGGATGTAAAGATCGTAGTTATAAAATCGGAGTTAGAAAACCTAGCTACCACCGCCTTGACCCAAGCCCAATTCCTCTCAACTACATAAAATTATTACAGGCATCAAGAAAAAAGAGAGAGCTCTTAAACATTTTGAAACTATTATTTACCCAATAAAGAAGAATTCATAATATTAAAAATAATATAACATTCAAACATTATCATGGGTTATAGAAGTTAAAGGAGAATACTTTGAATAAGGATGCACCCTTTGAAATTGAATCCTCCGAGAAATATTTTCCAGTTTTTCCAATCAATATTTCAGCGAAGGACCTTCCTCCAGATATGGACTGCCATAATTTTACACGAAATGGTTAACAAAATAATTAACATATGATGCGGAGCAGTAGTAAAAAGTATGAAAAGCATGCAATAGATTCACAGTCGTAATGCAGAAGTTCTTTTACATTTACTGAATCATAATGAGAAAGTTTATGCACATGAAAAGCATTCCATCCGTACAAAATATTCTTAAAGCATAAAATAAAGGTATATTGGTTAAATGAAAAAAGAAACCCAACTCAATCTACTATGAAGGAAACCATGAAAGTATGCAAATATAATGATCCTTGAACCCTTTAAAAGGAAGAAAGCAGCCAAAAGAAGCCACAAGAGGAGAAACTGCAAAAACAGTAAAGGGCAAGCACATGAAAGGCGATCACACAAGGATAACATCAATAAATGAAGACAATTAGTTTCAATCCTCTGGGGCCTCAATTTAGTAAGCGTATTTCAGGCTGATTTCCAGATCATAAGGTCTGTACACCTGAACAAAGAAGTTAAAAATCAAAGGTTCATTCCTGCCATGAAAGAAATTTTATAGTTTCCATATTCAGATGGCTGGCTTTCGCGACCTTTCTCCTCTTGTCTTAATCTCCATGGACAAGGTTAAAGCCAACACAAATGCAAAAACTTTTAAACCACAGAGGTTGGATCCTGAAAGAACTGGCTATGTAGAACTTAAAGTATTAAATTAAAAAAAAAAAATCTTTTTCTTTTTATTCAATATACTTGAATTCCACTAACATGGGCCACTATATACTGTTGTAAATCAAAATTAATACCCTAGATACAACCTAGGATCCTTCCTTTCACTGCTAAAGCAAATAAAAAACATCTAGGAGCAATAAATACTCTTCCATTATGGTTTTGAGTACAATATATGTTCCTTGAAATTCAAAAACAAATATGAAATATTATTGGAAAATAATTTAGTCTACTGGGAAGATTTACTAGAAGATGTCTGGTACCCTTAAGGTTTTTATACACCCCACACCCGATTCCTTCACCGATGATGGCAAGCTTTCAGCAGTTTAGGTCTCGCTGGAATTTCTGTGATTGAGAAGCTTTTCAGGCGATACCTTTCAATGTAGGGCTTTAGAGAGCTCAAAAACTCAACTAGGGTTTTTCGAAAACCCTATGGTATCAAATTAGAGCAAGATTTGGGTGCTGATCTCTCTCTAACCTATCCAACTCCCTTCTATCTTCAATAATACAGAAAAAACTAATTTTAGGGTTTCACATTCCACCCCCTTATTCTATTTTCTTTTTGGTGGCATGAGAGAATATGAGAGAGAGAGAGAGAGCAAGGTTGGCATGAGAGGAAGCATGAGAGAGAGAGGTAACTTGGCGTGTGAGAGAGAGAGATCTTGGAATGGGAGAGAGAGAACTTGTCATAAGAAATTGAGAGAGGTTCAACATAGTTTTAAATAAAAACAAATCTATGTCCCACTTTGAAAGGGAGTTCTACTAGGTATGCTTTATCTTTATTTTCCAGCTAGACCATTAAAATATTTAGGAAATGTGTGGGGGGAGAGAGATTCAATCTGAGACATCTTTCCCACAAATCAGCCATCATGATTTTGGGTAGAAAATAGGAACTTTATCTCCTTATAATTTGACCGCAGTCCAACTCCCTTTTAAATTTGAATTATAACCACTTTTAGTATTATCTAGATCTTCCATAATCTATAGGAAGTCAAAGATAATCTTCTAAGAACAAAAACTCCCATTTGAATAGGAATCAAATCTATTTCAATTTTAAAAGATTCCCCAATTAACTAAAATTAAACTAAACGCGAAATATTGAAAAAATTAAGGGGGGGGCATGCCACCCAATGGGCATCATGTGGGCCACACAAATCTGCAAGCCCCACACATGGGTGGCATACACATGTGAGGGCTAGATCCTTAGTCCTCTCATGTGCCCTTACAAGTTACGAAAATTTCAAAACTGTCTTCTAATATATTTTAGAGCAAAAATAAAATTTTAAAAATTTTAAAAAAATTGCAAAATGATAGAAACATTCCTAATCATCATCATCATTGCCTTTTCCCAATTAATTGGGGCCGACTACACGAATTCTGACTCGCCATTCTGCTATATTAAAGGCCATACCCTCAGTGAGGCAGTACATCCTTATATCTTTTCAAACTACTTCCAACCACGTCCGTTTGGGCCCTACCCCTTGCCCTTTTCAGTCCTTCCACTTGAACTAACTCGCACCTCCTAACAAGTGTTATACTTGGTCGGTGCCACACATGGCCAGACCACTTAAGTCTACTATCTCTCATCTTATCGCCTATTGGTACCACACCTAAATTCTCCCAAATGGATTCATTTCGAATTCTATTTCTTCTTGTCTTACCACTCATCCATCTCTGCTATACTCATTCTATGAGTATATTGTGCGAGTGTGGCTATGTGAAACTCAAGGTATTAAATTCAAAAACTTTTCTCTTATTTTTATTTCAAATACATGAATTCCACTTACATAGGTCACAATATGTTGCTGGAAAATTAAAACAATGTCCTAGATACAACCTAGGATCTTTATTTTTACTGCCAAGAGAAATAAAAACTATCCAAGAATTTTTAAACTAACTTTTATTACAATTTTTAACACAATATAAGTTCTTGAAAATTTACAGAAAATAGAAAATAGAACAGGAAAAAAAAAAAAAAAAAAAAAAGATAGGGAAGCTTTGTAGGCAATCCTTCTTCCTCTAAGGTTTTAGAGAGCTCAAAAATAAACTAGGGTTTATACAGACCCTATAGGAACAAGTTATAGCTGAGCTTGGGAGTTGATCTCTTTATAGTGGCCTTCTGTGTTCTTCCTTAAAAAATACAATAAACCCTAATCCTAAGGTTTTACGTGCCACATTATTTTTTCTTTCACATAGAGTGGCATGAAAAGAAAAATAGGGGAGAGAGAAGGTGGCGTGAGAGAGATCCCCCACCTTTTGGTGCATGAGAGAGAGGGAGGATCTTTCTCAATTTGGTGCATGAGGGGGGGAGAGAGAGAGAAATCCCCCACAATATGGTGTGTGAGGGGGAGGGGGGGAGAGAGAGAGAGAGAGAGAGAGAGACTTTGGGAGAGAGAAAAGATCTTGTCATCGTCAAATAGGTTCATACTTGGTCATTACATAGAAAGGGAATAGAGAAGAAAGCCATCTTCTCATATTAAATAGGATTTGCCTTATCTAATTTCCAGCTAAACCTTTCAAGATAAATAGAAAATTTGTGGAGCGAGAGATTAATCAAAGCCATCCATCTCAAAAATCAGTCATTATGATTTTGGGTAGAAATATTAAGAACCTTATCCCCATACACTTTGACCCAATCCACTCCTATTTTAAATATAAATCCAATCAAATTTAAAATTTATCTAGATCTCTCATTTAAGTTTGAAATCAAAGATGAATATTATCTAGATCTCCCATAAAATATAGGAAACCAAGTCTAATTTAAAGTCAATAGGATTTTCCATAGTATTTAAATCAAATATTAAATCAATGGGGCGTGCTCCCCTTTCTCTGCATAAAGTGGCGTGGCCCCCTTTGGTTAACAAACAAATTTTAACAACAAAGATGGGGCGTCCCCATATTGCCCTAAAAAGGTCGCGTGGAGCCACATAAGGCTTTAAAAGATAATATCTTGGGGGTGGCGCACACCAAAAAAAAAAAAAGGTGTGCCCCTTAGGGTAAAAAGAAAATTTAAGGTGTGGTCCCTAGGTGGCACGTGGTCCCCCATGTGGTTTAAATTTCTGAAATTTTAAAAAATACCCCTTTATGAAAATTTACAGCAGAGATAATATTCTAAAATTTTAAAAAATATTTAAAAATCAAAAAAACATTTATAATACCAAAATAAAATATACTAGGAATAGACTGGTACCAATGAATCAAAATAAACGACAATAAGGGCAGTCCACTCGCCCTAGAAACCATGATCCATAACTGTTCTCTTATCCAACCCAACAAAGTTCCATGACCCACAATCTCTTTGCAGGGACTCATGATTGGCATATCAAAGTTGGATAATAACTGTGGGACTATAATCTTGGAATGTAGATTTCAGTTCCCCCCTTTTATGAGCAAGTCAAGCACTTGTCAATGCAGTGCAAAAGGGGGCTCTCAATGCACATGTACACATATCCCTTTATAGAGTTGCTTCCCATGTGGTTGTCATGTGTATATGCTCTGCGGAAGTTTGTTGAGGCTTTGTCCATAGCTTTCATAGGCCTACAATCGCACACAGAAGACCACACAGTTCTCTTGACTTGCAAACATGATCCTTAGGCATCTCTCCGATCTCAACAATGACCCACTGCAAACCCTTCTGCGTACTGCCATATGCCCCGAGCCAAGGGTTTTGGACATGTCTAGGGCCATAAACCGCCCAAACCTTGATCAGTCAACATACACACTCCCACTAAAGTGCATATTCCGCTGTACATATCATTTTTAAAAGCTCTTTAGGCCTTTGAAGGCCACAAAAACATTTGCCACCAATCCTTTGGTCAAAGGATCCGCGAACATCGCCACTGTTGGGAGATACGCAATATGAATCTCCTGCTCGGATCTCGTTGCGAGTGTGGTAATAGCACGGCTTTATATATCTTGATTTCGTGTGAAATTTGGGCTCTTTTGTCACATAGATAGTTGCCTAGTTGTCACAGAAGATTCTAACACACAGGCACTTAACTAGATCAAATCTGAGTTGATTCAAGATCTTCTTCAACCATACTGCTTCTATTAGCTGCAAAACAACATGCCATATACTCTAACTCTATAATCAAGAGTATTAATATATCATGTTTCTTTGAGCACCAAGAAACAGCTCCATTTGCAAGCATGAAGATATATCCGGATGTGGACTTACTCTCATTTGAATAGGCCTGATAGTCCGCATCTGAATATCCTTGTATTTGTATGTCCGAGCCTTCTCCGTATGTGAGTGCTTAATTAATGGTTCCCTTTAAATGTTGCAATACTCATTTGATGGACTACTAGTGCTCCATGCCTGGATTATTTTGGAACTTGCTAATCATAACTCATGGCAAAAGATAAAACCGGTCTTGTCCCTGACATACCATACATTGGTGACTCAACTGCACTTCTGTATGAAAATTCTCTGCATGGCTTCTCCAAGGTCCTTCATATCTAAAGTATGTGACAAGAAACCTTTTGTCTCCAATCGAAGTACTAACAATTAATATGTCATCCACATATAAAGAGATGAAAAAACACGCCACTCCCACTGACCTTGACATATATACAATAATCCTCCTAGTTTGAGGTTTCATCTCGGTTTTATAATCTTCGATCCGGTCTAAGGCTTCAAACTTCTCACTTAAAAGATAGACATGGCCAAAATGGGAGTGATCATCTTTTAATGTGATAAAGTACCTCTCGCGGCACTTAGTGGCCCATTCATAGGTCTACAAATATCAATATGGACACCCTATAAAATGGTAGTAGCTCACTGAGCTTTTCAAAACGGATTTCTAAAGAAACTTTTCCTTGAATATTAATCACTTTGGTTAAGTCTTCATTTAGATTACTCAATAATCACTCTCTTTAATCTCTCCATCCTTTTAGGATTTATATGCTCTAGTCTTATGTGCCATATATATACGTCATTGTTATGATTATAACACGAGACTTAAGAAATGGAATTCTTTATTGCAAATGAAAAGAAAATTCTATCAGATGACCACTCATGACTAATTCATCTCCATATTTCACCTCCACCTTCCTACCAATAAAAATGGTGGAGTAGCCTGCCTTTGCCGAATTTTGCGACCGACACCAAACTCTTCCTCATCTCAGAAGTATAAAGAGTTTGCTTTAGGACCATACTTTTGCCATTTTCAAATTGAAGAATAAAATCTCCAATACCCAGAATTTCATTCTTTTGATTTCCACCCATATAGATATACTGATCCCCAAGGGCAACAGGTTGAAATTTTCTATATCCATCCTTGGTGTTTGACACAAGGGCAGTGGACCCTGAGTCAAAACACCATGACCCTACTTTAGGGTCAGCTAGCAAAGTCTCTAGGACTACACAAGCATGCTCCCTATTGCCCTCGAAATTCTCATTCTTGAGTGCTTAGCAATGTGCCCAAATTTCCTATGATTATAGCACTGGGTATTCTTAAAATCCTTCCTTTTCTTAGGCTCATTGTTCCCTTCTTGATTCTCATTCGTTTTGTTCTTATTCTTTCCTTTGTCTTTCTTCTTCTTGAAAGAACCAAAGTTGGGTTTAAGGTTACAACATTTATAGAGTTGTTCAAAGCTGAAGAATCGTGAGAAAATCTCTTTTTTTCTTTGGCTTTAAGTTTAGTGATAATCTCGTCCAACTTCGGCATGCTCTCCCTTACCGTAAGGCCTGAAATGAAGTTTTCCCATAAGCTCGGCATAGAATTCAGATCTGCATGCTTTCATCCAGCTTGACATGTGCGCCCTCGCCCTTGAGTTCATGAACTAAGGCTCTGAACAGCTGTATATGCTCGATAAACTGGCCTCCTTCCTTCATCTTCAAATCTGAATACTGCTTTATAGCCATTGTCTTTCTTGTGAGGGAAGGTGAGACATAATCAGTCTCAAGTCGTTCATGAATCTCCTCTATAGTTTCTAGGTGCTCATACACAAGAGCATGGAGTCATCCACGGGCAGGGCATAAGTAGCACATGTTTTGCTAAAGTATTTTTGCGCTCCCATCGAGTATGAGCCTCTCCTATGGCTTGCCTTTCATAAGCATTACCTCTTGGGACAAGTGGGGTTCTTTAGTAAACATTTGGTTAAGTCCTTCTTCAAATAGGACATGGCCGATTTTTTTCTTCCAACTAAGATAGTTTTTCCCATCAAATTTTTCAGTCTTAATAAATTCAGCCAAGAAACCTTTTGAAGTCATGTTTCTTGGACCAAATAAAAATAAAACTCCTAAACGATGGCAGTACAAAAAATAGAAGCTTTAATACCAATGAAAGGCGTGGCTATGTTGAACTCAAGATATTAAATTCAAAAAAATTTCTTTTACTTTTATTCCAAATACCTCAATTCCACTTACATGGGCTACAATATGTTGCTGAAAAATTAAAACAATGCCTAGATACAACTTATGATCTTTATTTTTACTGTCAAAAGAAATAGAAACTATCCAAGAACTTTAAACTAATTTTTATTGCAATTTTTAATACAATATAAGTTCCTGCAAATGAATAGAAAATAGAAAATAAAACTGAAAATAAATAAAAACTTACTGGAAAATGACTGACTTATCCAACCAGGACTTAGTACACGCCACACCAGATTCCCTGACCAATGGCTCACTTTTTCTCCTTAAGTTGTTGCTGGAAATTCTAAGATAGAGAAGCTTTGTGGGCAATCCTTCTTCATCTAGGGTTTCAGAGAGCTCAAAAATAAACTAGAGTTTATACAAACCCTATGCATTATGATAACTACATGTCAAACAAGTTAGACATATGTTGTTCAGTCCGTAAGTATGTTATTAAATTTAGAACTTCTCAACAAAACCACATCAAATTTCCTGAAGATAGATCTTAGGGTCAGCTTTCTACATCAGATATTTAGTGAATTTAACATGCTAAGTGCTTGAAAAACCATTATGTTCAATGCACCCTTATCCATGATATGTAATGCATTTGAATAGGGAGACCAACCCACAAGTTATAAATATCCTTCAATTCAGAGGCAAGGAAGTTTATTATTCCATATGGGCAAACCCACAAGCGAACTAGGCCTATCTATGCCTTAGGTTCTCTATGGGAGATATGAAGTTGTATTTTCCATGGACAAACCATTGTTGGCCAAGAAGTAAGCATTTGTATACATCCTTCTCTCCTCACATAGATGGTTCAATTATTTCACTAACCGTCACAAAGGAGCCATTAAGCACTATAGAGCAACTTAACTCAAGAAGGCATTATTTTTACCAGTTATTAAAAAATCGGTGATCCAAATCAGAATCGACCGATTCGGTGTGGGAATCGGTTGGACCGATCTAAATCTCATAAAATATCAAGAACTGGCCAATTCCCCCCAAGAATCGGCTTAGTGGATCAGTTCAGCCGGTTCTCTAACAAAACCGCTGATTTTTAATTATGGGAAGCAGCCAGTTTGACCTGGTTCTTGTCAGTTTCAGCCAGCCCCAAAATTGGCTCCCCTTAAATTTTTTTAAATTTCCAATTCAGTAAACCGGATCGCCGAACCGGATCAGAAATCCAAAGGGGTAATCTGGGTCACCAATCCCTTTTTTAAAACCTTGATTTTTATAACACAGTATAAAGGAAACAGGCACCATAGGCTTATATCTTCAGCATTGAAGCAGATACCAACGTGGATTAGAAACATTTATGGGATTCATACAGTAAGAGAGAAAGAGAAACGTGTTTAAGGAGCAAATATTAGTGGATCTCATTCAATACAATGGATGATAATACCAACAGGGCAGGATTTCGAAGCGGGAAGCACAAAGACATGTAATTTTTTAGAGCATGCAGTGAGTTACCTCACATGTCTGCCTTTGAGAAACTATTTCATAATAAAATTAGTGAACTCAAATAATCACTACTCGAAATAAAAATTCTAGAACTTCTTAAGTCTTTAACACAAACAACATAAATGTTTTGAGGAATTATTTAGGGCTGTAAATGGTGCAACAGAATATTACAAAGTCCAAAAGCTGACACTCAAAACAACAGAATCATCTAAGAGTAATATTTCACAAATTTGAACAAGCATGTGGAATTATGCAATTTTCCTCTGCAAAACAAATCCAGAAACATGTTTTGAGGAATTCTTCAGGGCTGTAACTGGTATGACAGAATATTACAAAATCTGAAAGCTGTCACTCAAAACAACAGAATCACGCACAGAGTAATACTTCACAAATTTGAACAAGCATGTGGAATTATGGAATTTTCCTCCTTGAAACAAATCCAAACACATAAGATCACATTCAAAATGATCATAGGAGATCAATTCTAGAACATACATCATTCCCACAGAACTGTTATGCTTTTCAGCAAAACGAGTAAAGCAAAAAATGAATACTCGATAATGAATGCAAAACAACAACAGCGAAGGTTAAACATACCTGGTTGTGGTTCTCAGAATATGAGACCATTTTCTCCATTTTCTGGTTGGAGCTAGTCATAGTCTCAACAATCTGCATAACATACAAGACTTCTTTGTAGCTTCAAAGTATATCTAGGAGTGGAACCCACAATTTAGAAAAAAATACAAATTAAAATTAAGAAAAACCGTTCATCAAATATAAATGTATGCAAAAACCACAATAGCACGGGAAGAACTCATCGAATTTCTGAACTACACAGTATTAAGTTAACTTCACAAGATTACAGTTCAGAGTACGTGATGATACAAAGGCAGCAGATACACGCATTTCTGAGTATCGGCATTGGCAATGTATTTACCGACATTTGGGCTGCAGTAAATTTTACAAAAAGTTCTTTCTATCTACAATAGAATTTGCAAGTGAGAAGGGCTCCAAACACCCTGGGTGCTGGAAACTAGCACAGACACAAAGACACATACACCATGAAAGTAATGGCTCAAATTGACAAAATCATATACAGAGCAATTGTCACCTCCAATTTCCAGGGGCTGACCTTTCACATGGTTTTAGGAAGCCCCTTTTGTCAAATTAATGTCAAATTTTGGGACTAAGGTCATAGCAAAGTGATTTTCTATTCCCACTCACCTACCTAAAACTTTTTTCCCTTTTTTCTCTTTTTTTTTCTTTTTTGGTTCTTGGGTTGAGGAGGCCGGTGGGAGGATAGCATTGAGAAGTCGTGTCAACCCCAACCACCATATGATTACCAATTGAAGGTCATTTTGTTGCTGGAGAAACAAGTTACCATTAACCCACCAAATCGCCATGTGCCCCTCATCCACCCAAAAAAAAAAGAAAAAAAAAAGGCAAAAAACAGAACCTTTTTAATTTGCGGAGAAGGGTAATGGATTAGAACCATACTATTATCTAAGAAACAACGATTCATCATGATTCATTCCCAATGGAGACCTTGAAAGAAAGAGGGGATATATTGAACTAAAGAAAAGTGATGTCCCTCAACAGTAAGAAAGAGAACACTTTACCATAACACTCCATTAATCTTAGAGTAAATAAAAATGGAACCTAAATTACCTAATACCCACCCTTCATCTAATAGAAAGAAATAATTAAACAAAAAAGAAAAGAAATGGAAGTTGTATGTTCTGGGAAGAAAAGGATTTGATACCTTGTGCATACTCCATTCGCACTCAGGGACATTCTCTACCAACCAAGACCACATTTCTGATATTGTCGTATTGGCATAGTAATCAAATCCCAATCCACCTTGAGTAGTTGGCTCACATAGTCCAGGGTAGAATGTAGCCTGCACTGGCCAACTCAATCAAAAGAGTACAAGACAAGTATGTGAAATCAAAGAAACTAATATACGACTTTGTGAAGCATCAGCCACTGAAAACATTTAGCTGAAATTTATATGGTATTGCTCATAATAAAAAACTCACGCATCAAATAAACAAGAAGTCAATTGCATGTTTAGCATAGATTTGAAATTTAATTGGCAATCCATTTTCAACTTCAAGAAAATATATGAAAAATTATTGATAGTAGTATTATGGAAAGATACCCAAAAAATATGCAAGTTATAATCATATCTTATAAAACATGTAAATATGCTGGTAATTGAAAGGAGTGGCCGTACAGAACTCAAGGTAGTAAATTCAAAAATTTTCTTTTCTTCAATTCAATATATCTGAATTCTACTTATATGGGTTGTAAATCAAAATTAAAACCCTAAATACAACTTACAATCCTTACTTTTACTGCCAAAATAAATAAAAACATCCAAGAGCTATAAACAATCTTCCACTATAGTTTTGAATATAAAAAATGTTCCTGGAAATTCACAGAAAAATAGAAAACATGACTGAAAAATAATTAAATCAATTGGGAAGATCTACTAGATGATGCCTGGAGTCACCCTCACAGGGCTTGTTACACTCCACACCCGATTCCCTGATTGATGGCACACTTTTAATCCGTTAGGTCTTGCTGGAATTTCTGAGATAAGGAAGCTTTATAGGCAATACCTTTCAATATAGGGTTTTAGAGAGGTCAAAAACTCAACTAAGGTTTTGGATATAACCAGAGCCATAAACCGCCCAACCCATGGTCAATCAACAAATACACTCCCACTGAAGTGCATACTCCACTATAAAGTATTCATGTTTACAAGCACTCTAGGCCTTACAAGGCCACAAAACCCAACATCTCCCACTTGGCCTTTGAACGATGTACAATCACTCCCTCTCAATTTCTCTCAAGCCCATCCCATGTACATGTTTGACAAAAACATTTGCCACCAATCCTTTCATCAAAGGATCTGCTAACATAGCCTCTGTCAGGAGATAAGCCATCCGAATCTCTCCTGCGTGGATCTCGTTGCAAATGCGGTAGTAGAACACTTTATATGCCTTGATTTCTTGTGATACCTGGGCTCTTTTGACACACAAATAGCTGTCTGGTTCTCGCAAAAGATTCAAACACATGGGCACTTCACTGGATCAAATCTGAGTTGATTTAGGACAATTTACAAACCAGACTTCTTCTTTAGCCATGAGATAACAGGCCACATACTCTGACTCCAAAGTCAAGAGTGCAACAATATCTTGTTTCTTTGATCACCAAGAAATAGCTCCACCTGCAAGTGTGAAGATATATTTGGATGTGGACTTCATCTCATCCAGATTGCCATGATAGTTCGCATCTGAATATCCTTGTATCTCTATATTCGAGCCTCCTTCATAAGTGGCACACCCCACTTATCCTTCGTGACAAGAAAGCTTTTGTCTCCAATATGAGACTCATCAAACAATTGGCAATTAACATATCATCCACATATAGAGAGATGAAAACGTCACTCCCACTGACCATGATATATACATATATATATATATATATATATATATATATATATATATATATATAGTATATACTACTACTCGTACGTACGACGAACCTAAACAACACGTACTTAGTACGTAACGTACGTAACTTAAACTTAAACTTAATACTACTACCGTACGTCGT
>NW_006500178.1:4648443-4693222 GCF_000471905.2 Amborella trichopoda | reverse complement strand
CATGAGGATTATCATTACATATAATGCAAAGCTCATAAGAAAACAACACATCATAGGAGATGTCTCAAGGTATTTCATATACATGCATGAGAAGGCAATACACCGTAGAGATGTGTCAAGAAGCCCTCACATAATAAAGGAGGTGAAACATATGAATGTCACATAATACTATGTGCAAGAAGCTATTATGTCACATAATACTATGTCACATATTAATGGTTTTACCTTACCTTTCCACGTCAAAAGCGAAACCAAAAACGATGGGAAAAAAGAAAGTGGTCCTCATGCACCAAACTGAGGATAGGGTCCATTGAAGGTGTTAACAAAAAAGGTTGTTTTGAAAAACCTTTAAATAATTAAAGCTAACAAATCCTCCGCCTATGTCAAAACAACTAGTCTCTCTAAAACAAATTAGGAAATAAAATGCATAAGTGAGGGTGGGCTACAGACTTGAACCTTCACATATTGTTATGCAGAACACTTATCAAAATAGGGAGTGGACAAACCTTGAACTATGTCTATTATAGATAAGCCTCCCACATACTACATACTCTCTTTCAAATGCAATGGTTTTCTTTAAAAGATTACGCATTTTACTAGCCCAACGCCAGTCCTGGTTTTCATGAGTGCTCTAAAGAATGCCCAGTTCTCCTAGGAAGTAGCCCCCACTTCCACACTCATATAGGTAAGTCCGTGGAGGATATCCTACAGTACAGCCCACGTTTCACACCATTTTGACAAATGGACTCATTAAGATCTAACTTCAATCTCTCAATTCATTATAGTAAATTGTACCACACAGCAAAGGATGGGGGATAAATTTGATATAAATTTCTCTTCAATAATATTGTGATACATACATACATCAATCACACAAGTGACTTATTCTTCTTTATGAACATCAAACTTGGGATCTCCTTGTCCATAAGTAGGGTTCCCATAACCTAGTGGTATATTACATATGGGCTTCAAACCCATCCCTCTAGTCATATTCCAGACTTGGTCCCTTGCAAGCCTTTTAATTGGTGGATCCACTACCATTGGTGGATCCACTAAGTTCTACTTAGAATACACATAGAGTATTGAAATCACCATATCTTCGAGCGATACTCTCAATTGACTATGCCTCAAGCAAATATATCTGGACTTTTCAGAATATATCTTCTTGTTCCACAATAAATTGAACTTGCGGGCATGGGCCCTTGAATAATTGGTACGTCTACGAATAAATTTCTTAGTCACTCAACCTCTTTACTAGCGACTTCCAGATCCAGGGCTATTAACTACGACTCCATTGTGGATTTGGAGATATAGGTTTGCTTCTTAGAGCCCCAAGCAACAACACCCCCACATTACATGAATATCCATCCACTGGATATGGATTCATCAAAATCCATAATCCAGTTTGTATCACTATAACCTTTCAGCACAGCTGGATCACCCATGTAGTGTAGGCCAAAGTCCATAGTTCCTTTAAGATATATCAAATCCTATAGACCGCATTCCAATGCTCTTGACCTGGGTTAGTAGTTTATCTACTCAGTCTGCCCACAACAAATACTATATGAGATCTAGTACATGACATTGCACACATTAGACATCCAATGACTCTAACACAGTCCAATTGGGAAATAAGACCACCTCGATTCTTTATGAGTTTAATATGAGCAACAAAATAAGTGGAAGCTGGTTTACAATCAAAGTGATCAAATCTTTTGAGCACTTTCTCAATATAGTGGCTCCAGATTAAAACATATCCACTCAGTTTCCTCACTATTTTAATCTCAAGAATAACACCAGCTTGACCCATACCTTTCATATCAAATTCAAAAGACAAGTTTCTTGGCATCCATAATACATGTAGTATTGTTGTCTAGTATGAGCATATCATTTACATACAAGCTGATAATCACAACCGCACCATCACAAAACTCTCACATATATACACGCATCTGCATCACCGATCTAAATCTGTGTGATACGATAAATGCGTTGAATTTTTCATGCCATTTTTTGGGTGCATGTTTCAAACCATACAGGGACCTCACAAATTGTAAACTGCGTTCCCAGCCCTCAAGGACAAATCCCACTGGTTGCTCAATATGAAATTCTTCATCTAGTTCACCATGGAGAAAAACAATTTTAAGATCTATCTAGTGAATCTCTAGATGGTAAATCGATGCTAAGGCAATGAGTACTAGAATGGTAGCTATTCGAGCAAGTGAGGCGCATGTAACAAAGAAATAAACACCTTCTTTTACTTAAAACTTTCTACAACCAGTCTTTCTTTATATTTCTCAATAGTGCCATCTGCCTCCATTTTCTTCTTGAAAATCCATTTACATCCTTAAGGTTTGGTACAAGGAGGTAAATCCACTAGCATCCAAGTGTCATTTTCTGATATAGATATTATCTCATCGTTGACTACCTCTCTCCAGAAAAAAGCATCACGCAAGGACATTGCATCTTGGAAACTTTTTGGGTCTTCTTCCAAGAGATACATCTGAAAATCAGGTCCAAAACTACGTTTCTTGATTCTCTGGCTTTTCCTGGGTTCTAAGTCTTCAGGGCTCGCTTGCTCAACAATTTTATGTTTACCGTGAGGTTCTTCATATTCATTATCTTGCTACAAAAAATTCTGCATCGCTGGACTGCATAATTACATTAGGTTACAGGTCTAGAAGTTGATAGGATTTGCTATATTCAGCATAGTTGACAAAAACATAATCAATTTAGGTCCAAGTTTAAGCCTCCTAATGGCAAGGAATCTCAAAAGGCTGCACAACCTCAAACTTTGAGAAGTCCTAAGTAAGGTTTCTCCCTTCCAAAGTTCACGTGGTGCAGCATTAGATTTTGAATATGGTATTTGATTCAAACTATACCTAGTAGAAATTAAAGTCTCTCCCTACAAATTAGTAGTAAGGTTAGAACTAAACCTGGCATGCATGATATCCATAAGTGTGAAATTCTTCCTTTTAGCAAGACCATTATGTTGTGGTGCGTATACGGAACTAACATGGTGACCAATTCTATTTCTTTCACAATATTTAGAAAAATCAATGGAGCAATGCTCACAACCTGCCACTTTTGAAAACTTTGATTTTCAAATTTAATTGATGTTCAACTTCAGATTTGTAAAAGTCACAACCTATTTCTTCCCACCACAAGTCTGTACTTCTCTCAAATCACAAACATCAATGTGCATTAATTCTTGTAACCTGGAACCTCTTTCTACTTCAAGGAATGATTTCTTTGTGATCTTTGATTGTGCACACACATCACACAAGAGTACTTTCCAAATTTTCATGCTTAGGAATAAGATTTAAAGTACTCATTTTTTTTCAAAACATGATAAATAAGATGACCTAATCTATCATGCCATAAAGAGAGAGAATCATGGATATACACAGAAAAATAGGTACCTATTTCATTGATAATATTGAGGTTGAACATGCCATCAGAGGCGTATCCCATACCTACAAAGGCACCATTCTTCGACAAGATGAAATGTCGGACTCAAAGAAACTCCTCATGATCAGAAGGAATGCTTATAAAGATTTCTGCGGACTTCAGGGGCAAGGTTGACAACTAGAAGCGTGAGGATTTTACCGAACGTGAATTCTACCGTCCCTTTACCAACTACTTTGGAGGAAGAAGAATTGTCCATATAAAGGACAGTATCCTCCCCCACCATTTCGTGAGAGTCCCAAACAAGTTTCTATTATTAGAAATATTATTAGAAACAAGTTTGGAGGCTCTTGAGTCGACCCACAATTTTGGCGTGCCTGCTACAGTTTTATTCAAAGGTCATAGCAACAAATTTTTCTTTGGTCACATTGACTTGAGCTAGTTGCAGTGCCCCTATGGTGTTATTCTTAAAAAACCCTTTATTGGTTCTTTCCCAATGTACTAATTGAACAAAGAATCCCTTTTTACAAGTGCACAATTGTATTCGTAGCAAACTTAATATATCATTGCGTAATTCAGGCAATAATGGAAGGTTATCTAATGTAATTAGGGTTTTTCATTATTTTATTATTTTTAAGAAATTAAAATTTCAGGTTTGGGAATATTTTAGGTTTCCAGTTGTTTTTTTTAGAGCCATTTGGTCTTCTTTAGTTATAGATAATTGAGGGGAAAAATTGGAGCTTTATTTTTTTAAAAGATGAAGGGCTGAGATTTAGTCAAAGTTTCTTATGGAACAAGTTAAGAGTTTAGGGTTGCTTTCTTTTACAAATTATAAATACGTGCTTCTTACATCAAAAAAGATAAAGAAGAGAAGAAAAGTTTATTTTGGATCTTGTGAGATTTTTTTTGGAGGACCCCCATGCAAACCCTGAGGGAGGGTGTATTTCTTATCCTATATTTTTATCTTTCATTTTTGTAATTTATTTATTTTCTTTCCCGTCCTTCCTGTATCAATTGGTATCAGAGCCTACAAAATCCATCTATCACAACCCATTTCTATGATTGATGATATACTGCCACAAATTATAAAAGTTGTGAAACAACAATTTGAAGAGACTATAAAGAGCATAAACAAAGCCATGGAAGGCATATGAGATGAGATCTATGAACTTTGAGGAGAGATGAGTGAAATTAATTGGCGGTTGCAACGGTTAGAAAAATACCGTTCATCGAGAAGAGGATGCTCGCAACAATGTAGATTTGGCACCAAATTTCGTCCTAGAGATGCATCGAGCCCCACTACAGACTCATGGTGTCAATCTTGAATGTATTGAGCAAATTTGCAAGCAAGACCCACATTTTGTAGAGCGTTCACGAGATCTCAATATAAGGTCAAACTTCCCTAGTTTTATGAGGAGCTCAAAAAAGAAACCAAGATCATGATTGACATCCTACAGTTCCCCTATAATTTATAATATAAGTGTTTGAGCAATTGGTCAACTGAAGAAGATAAAATCCTAAGGTAAATGGTGGGACTGCATCACCAACTATTGGAAAGGCCTTTAGAGGATATGATAAACTCAACAAGCTCGAGGTTGAGCTTCTCCCAACCCCGGGAGAATGATGTAATTAGGTTTTTTTATTTTTTTTCTTTTATTTATAGGAAATTAAAATTTTAGGTTTGGGATTATTTTGGGTTTCTAGTTTCCCTTAGGGGTGTTTTGGTCCTTTTAGTTGTAAAGAATTGCGGAGTAAATTTGGAAGTTTATATTTTTTTTTAAAGATAAATAGTTGAGATTTAGTTATTGTTTCGTAGGGAACAAGTTAGGTTTTATGGTTGTTTTCTTTTATAACTATGTAACTCTTAGGTCAAAAAAAATAAAGAAGAGAAGTATAGTGTATTTTGGATATTAGAAAAAGATCTTTTTGTGTGGACTCCTTTACAGACCCTAACAAAGGGTATAATCTCTCATCCTTTATTTTTATTATTTATTTTTCTGATTTATTTATTTTCTTTCCCCTCCTCCTTGCATCATTATCAAAGCGGAAATTTCACATGAGTATTAATAAATCTCAGTGAGCTTTGCTCCTTTTCCTGTAATTCTTATTGTTAAGAAATTATTTTGATAAATTACTACAAAAAAAATGTGTTTTTTCTAAGGAAAAATGGGTTGGTTTGGCTTCTCAAAGAGAAACAAGAGTGGAGGGAAGAACTCAAGGCTTTTGCTGAGAAAAGGCAAGGAGTGAATGAGCACACACACATGCACATACACACACACATCCACACACCCATGCACGCACGCACACACACGCACACACGCATATGCGTGTGGGCACACGCACACACACACACAGAAGATGGGGTTTCGAGGAAGGATGAAACTTGAACAACAAAACATGAGAAGTGAAAAAAGCAGACTTCGACTTACAAATGCAAAGAGGGGTAAATTGGTCAATTACTCTCTTTGATACGCTTATGTGGAGGTGGGAAGGCTAAACTTAAGAATTAAAAATTGATTTATAGCTGGAAATAGTACAATAAAATCCAGACAAAGGGGTACATGAGAAAATAGAGCATAAACTAAGATAAACTTAAAAATCACCATCAAAAGCAACGAATTATATATAAACATTTTATAGTACAACTTTTATGCATTGATTCAAAAAATAGAATGCTATATTTTGTAATTTCTGAGTTCATTCCCAAGAGGTTACAAAGTGTGAGTAAGTCGGCAAAGTCCAAGTCAACTCAACCGAGTATTTGAATACTGCTTCCCACTATGCACCATCCATTTGAAGGTTCAGATTGGACAAGGGGATTGGTCATTCTAAACAAAGGCAACTGGCTAAGGTTCTGGCAGGAATGGATTGGACACCATATGCTCTTTTCATTGCATCTATCATAAAGCCAAAGAGTTTTTAGATAGGCTTTCAAAAGAAAGGGCAGAAGAGTCTTATTGTGAATGATGCAGTGCATCCATTGAGAGAACTCATTTTCATTTTTTTTTTTTCTCCTTTCTTCTACTAAGTATACTTGGCAATAGCCTGTATGACCTGGTACTAATTTGATGTATGCCCATACATGTTGATTTTTTGGTTAATTATTACAATAAGGGTTGTTCCACATCTTGTGGATATCGGCCTGCTCCCCTTCTCTAACATGGAATATTCAAGGACAGTAATGAAGGAGGGACCACCAATGTGTGTGCTCCAGCTATACTATTTCATCACTTTCACATGTAACATGAGCACATGCACGAGTGTGTGTGACCATGGCAGCAGATGACATACGCGTATGTAAAGAAATAAATCCAATCTTCTAGGACTAGGAAGCCACAAGCCATGACAGATTTGTGAGACATGGAGGTGGAACCTCACTGCCCCAAAAGTGGGTTCAAAGAGAACTTTAATGGCTGAATGTGGTTCTCTTGATGCATTACTACCTAGCTTCTGCGGAGGGACTGGAGGAGTATCAATTAGTTTAGTTGCACTTAAAGGGTTCAAGATATTGTCGCTTTAACTGTTTATCAAAATGTGGCTGATGATAACACTATCCCAAAATCACATAGGCAGAGGTTCTTGCTTGCAGTCTTTTCGGAGATAAGGTACAAAATAGGAAAACCATCAAAACCTTTAAGAATGGTATTCTCTCCGACTATCTTGACAAATAAGAAATACACGATCCATCTTCCAAAAAAGTTATTTCTGATTAAGAAGCAACCCCCACTGGCTAGAATCAGAGAGAGATCAATCGCATACATATTCTCATTCATCATTTCAATGAAGAGGTTATGTTGCACATCTAGTCAATGAATTTGTGGACGTCAACAATTTAGAATTTAAGTCAAAGGTGGATTCCAAACTCAGAGATGAAGATAGTTCTGCTAGAAAATGTCTTAACTTCCCAAACTTTCCTATTTCCTTGCGAGAAAATAGGCCAGCCAACGGGGAAACATGGATTCCATAAGTAAGAAAACCAGCAATGTAAGTAATTTGAGGGATGATCTCAGTTTATAATTGATGCTGGTTTTTCAAGATCATGAAAGATGGAAGTCATCCCAGGGGATAATGGTTGAAGACTTCTCAGCACAGGGGGAAAGTAGGTGCATCAGGGGAGAAAGGAAATAAACTGAGGATACAGATTCCAAAACAGCTCAAGGAAATTGAGCCCAATTTCAGTGTTTATAATGTTCAAATTGGAACCTTCCACGTTGAAAATGCTCTCTCAGGAGAAGGCCAACAGGCTGTTTTACCAGGGAACAAAAGACACCTCATAGGCCAACCTCGGAGTGTGCTAAGCATATTGAGTCGGGTATAGTAGCGTCCATCAAGGAGGGAACACAGGACCAGATAATGGGGAAGTTGAATTTTCCCATCCAAACACAATGGCATCACAGGCATCTCACAAATGGTTGATTTGGAAAGCCTGGCTTCAAAGGCTTCTAAAGGTAGCTACAAATCAATGATACCAAACACACCCATTGACTCAACTGACACAGCTGAATTGGTAGAAAACAGAACCAGTTTCAATGAACAAGGCTCATCAGCTTGCACTGAGAGTAAAAAATAGACTAATTCATATAAACGTTCAAAACTCATACTCGGTTACGTGCACATAAATTTGACAGAAGCAAAAATTCAATAACAATGATGCCCATGATTCAATTGACTAACAAACAGAAAAATTTACTAAATGTGAAAATAAAATTATATATCGAAGGACAATACTACCATGAAATAATTGCATAGCATATACCAGGACTACAGAAACAACAAATCTATTACTTACTCTTCTATATCCCCGGTGAAAGAAGCAAAGCCATTGTGTGTATATATCATTGAAGAGAGTGAGTGGAACTGGAAACCATCAACTTTATATTCCTCGACCCACCTATCCAAAAAGTGTTTTTGTAAGCACCTATGATATCAATACTCAGTGGAGCATTCAAATTGATTGCATCTATTGCAAGCTACATGCATTGTTTCAAGGGTAAGCTTTCTATGCTTCCCCTGCAGCATAAAACTTATATACTTCCCCTTATCCAACCCTCCATTCTGAATGGAGGCCTAAGATTGCCCCAATCACAATGTCACGTCTCTACACTATTTTATTTTTAAATTTTTTTCTATAAACTATTTTGATACCAAATTTTGTATCCTCTATTAAACTCGCAGTAGCGAAAAATATTAAAAAATTATTTCCAATAAAATAAAATGACCAAAATACCCCTGAAAGTTTCAAGGGGTATTTTGGTCATTATATTTTATCAAAAATTATTTTTAATATCTTTTATAGGTGCGCCCCAATGAGAAGATGGCACATACCAAATTTTATATTCATACAATTTGTATATAAATAAATAAAAATAAAATACTGTGAGATGTCGGATCTAAGATCAAACGGTGAGTGGCTCTCTTGATCAAAATTGGACGGCTGGATGGTAGGGGAAACATAGATCTTCTATGTTGTAGGGGAAGTATAGAAACCTTTCCCTTGTTTCAAATAAGTAGAACGAAAAAAAAAAGTGCAATAATAAAACAAAATTAGCCAATATGCCAATTATACCAGTTCAGGTTTGAGAGAAGATAATGCAGCACATCGAGATCCCCATACTTAAACATTCTTGTACCCCAGTGTTTGTGGTATCCTCGTTTACCTGAGCATATGTGCATCCTTTTAAGCCATTATAGGGGATTTAGTCAATTAAACACAGGCATATCAAAACCAGTGCACTAAATGCAAGACGCATTCTAAGTACCAAAGAAATATACCTCATGGATATTACAAAATTGAATAACTTGTGAAATTATAAAACGACATATAAGGATAGTAATAAGGACATGGAATTTGAACTTGAATAGACATTCAATGAAAATCAATGAGGGAAGTGACAAAAAGAATTTGAACTAGTTTGCCTATTATTCCAGGAATAGGAAAGCCTAAAGGGAATAGGTAACAGAAAATGATTTCTTTATTAAGGGGAATTTTTCACCACAATTCTGAATGAGCACAAAAGGGGAGGAATTACATGGGGTTGTTGTTGCAGTAAATACACCTCCTCACAAGTCACAAAGATATGCATTAAACCAGTCATGTTGATGCCAGTGTACACACCCTAGAATATCCAGTAGTTCATCTAAAAAGACCAATGTGGCAAGAAAAGTCTGTTCATAAATTTCAATAATGAAAAACCAAGTCTACCCAGAAAATTTAGATTTCTTTACACAAACTACATGTCTTCATAGTGGTAATGTGCAGTGGCTCTTATAAAGGAGATCAGGGATTAAACCTCAATGGTTAAGTTTCACATTTTTCCTTAATATGCAGTAACAATTTGTATAGTATTTTATTAACTATTTGCATACTATATATGCATAAGCGCTCTTAGCACGGTGGTAAACTTTACCAACCCCTACAACAAATCGTGGGTTCCAAACCTGGCCCTAACTTTTACTTTTAAAACACCATATTTATATAAAAACATTTTAAAAAAACATCACTGTGGGGTTCAATCTTAACCCCTGGAGACAACAATGACGACTGTATCATGTGGCCATGGAACTTTTATTGTAAGAAAAAAGGACACTTTTACATCAAGTTCTAGATTCGTCCTGAAAACAATAGAATAACCTGAGACATGCGATCTACATGCCGGTTGAATATCTACATGTGTCTAAGTGCTGACGTGTGTCGATGCACGACACAATAGAAAAACATGGAGTACTTGCATAATACAGGTTGATAGATGAACCAATTCTTGGCTTAAACAAGAGAATTTGAAACAAATAATATAAATTTGATAAAGTAAAGGTCCCCAAATATATAAGCGTTACTCCATAGAACTAAGCAAGAATATTTCACAATTTACAGATGAATTGGGATATTTTACTCAGTTATTTAAGTACATATTTGTACTTTTCATCTACTTTTGACTATACCATATATTTTATATACATTATGTTTTGTTTAACGATTCATAAATTATGTGCACAGAATTAACTCAAAACAACTAAAATCTATGCCACCAAGTAATGTGGCAAGCAAGTTGAGCCTGTACCACATGGCAAGGATTATTGTTGAAAGCAATACTGCCACAAAACACTTCTAATGCTCCAAAACGAAGCAACTAAGCATAGTAAAATATGGTAATGGACACCATTGTCTTCAAAACCAAATGAAGGCCATAAGATAATATTGATGCTAACGTAGCTTAGGGGAAAATAATAAACTTTGCCCAAATCATAGAGACGTAGGCAAGTCACAAAGTGGCCGAAGTAGAAAACAAACACAAGAATGTTTTCGTTAGCTATTGTAATAGATTAGACCAAATGAAGAGTGTAGTTATTGGCTTCCTTAGGTAACTGCGGACCACTGGTCCAGTATTTAAATGCATTTAATCATCACATCGCAAAGCTCCCATCACTATTAATTCATCTGAGATGAGGAGCAGTGTAGAAGAAAAGAAGTCAAAAACTTATCCCCATTTTTTTCTTTTTTTTTTTGGGGAAGTGGGGTTGAACAAAAACATAAATATTTGGTCAACTAAACCAAAAACAAAATTACATCAAGATAAAGAATACCTACCAATACAAACAATATTTTAGGCATTTTAAAGTGATCAAGAAAGAGGAAAGCTCCAAGAAAAGCCTAGGGCCTATGAGAAAAGAGACCCACAAGACCTTCTAGAAAGCACAAACAAGTGTTTGGGTTGAGAATGAATAAATCCAAGAAGGTTTCTAATATAGTTGTTGGGAACGTAAGCGGGGGAACAAGAAATACTAAAAGATCCCTATGGTTGGGAACGTTGTCCATACAATGCAGTGATGCACATGTTAGGGATCTTGATCCTGATCTTTTGGGATCATGATCCCAACTTTCTTGGGATCTTACTACCAACCTTAAAAGTGTAGGATAATCTAGGATTATGTATACTCTTTGAAGTAAGGATCTTATTACTGATAGTGAGCAAGCAATGTAACAATATTAAAAATATAGTTGTGTTGCTAGCTGGTTATAAACAAAGAAAATCTTGAATTTGGTTGTTGTCTTGGTCAATAAGGTTGGGATTGAGATCTCTAACCGCAGGACTCGGGATCCCAAAATTCAAAATCCAAGATCCCTGAGAGATCCGTTCCAGGAGCGACAGAATCGAGATCCTAGACGGGATCGCCTACCAAAGTAGGAGATCCCATTAACTATCGTATCTAATAGTTTGCAGAGATTACATGACTTTCAGGATGAAGAAGGGATGACAAGTACACCAGTATGAAGGTGAGACTACATTCTAGTTTTTTCGGTTGGATCTTCTTGGATTTGAGTTTTCATCAGAGATTCAGTAGTGTATGATGCCAAGGAGAGTAACACAGAGGCCTACTTTTGAGGTTCTTTAGGCTTATCTTGGTCAGAGCAGTTTATTGGAGGGATCACTGGTGTAGTGTTTTTTTTCAATGTATTGGAAGATATTTTCAGCATACACATGGTGTGCAGGGATCACTGGTGTAGTGTTGTTTTTTAATGCATTGGAAGATATTTTCAGCATGCACATGGTGTGTTATATTTTAGGTTAAGATCTGAAGTAGAAAATCTTTATTTCTTCGTAGAAATTTATACTTTGCTGAGCCCATGTGCATAGTTTGCGAAGCTTTGATGATCACCATCTTCAATGCCAATTTCAACATGATACATGTATGTCTCCATATTAAATGGCACTTCTTTGTCAGGTGACAAAGAATAAGTGACTAGATTTCAGGCAGAATTTAAATAAACTTCATGGAAAAACAAGTTGTTTTATATGAGTGTTTCTGTAGATTGTGTACACTTTTTCAGTTACCACCCTTACAAACATTATATATCGCATCCTTGGTTGGCATCATGTTTGTGACCACATGGCAATGTACCATTTAAGTTATCCATCACATTTGCTCAGAAGCAAATGCTGCTATACCTTCTATAAGCCCAATCGAGGAAACAATTGGACATGAAGTTCCGAGAAGAACACTTTTCTTGCACCACTGTATAATGCAGATAGTTTGTAGGTTGTCTAAACTTTGCATCGGGCTTCCAAACATTCAACAACACCAAAACACTGAGAATGCATATATCCAGCTAAGTAATGACAGCCAGCTGAAAAACAAGAACATCACATACAGCATATACACAATCCATGGCCATTCAATACATTTCTGAAGGAGAATTTAAATCTTAATCAAAATGGAGCAGTTTGTGAAGTTCATAATAAATATTGATGGAGAAGCCTCACTGCACCGAGAACAGAAGGGTCAATTAGGGTCAAAATGGACCTAGCAAGGAGCTAAACACAATAAAGTCAGCAGTTACATGTATGAAGGAAATGGCTTAGAACCATTAACATAAGGAATGATCCTGCAGCTGAGTAATGTTAATTGGTCTAATCTGGCATAACAGTTCAGACTCACCAGTATGAAAGTAGCAGTCATTTGATCCATCAAAGAGAGCTAAACCAACCATCTCATCAGGCGCTGCATATGAATGAACAATGTCCAAAAAAACCAGCAATCCCAGACCTTTCCAAGGAAAAAATGGAATACAAAGTTAAGTCCATATCTAGGTTCATGGAAATATTCAAACTACTCTAACCATATAGCAATCAAGCATTAAACAAGTATATCCATAGAAAAATAGAACTTGAAAAAAAGGAAATTTAATGTATTCTTTTTTAAACAAGGAATTAATATACCGTCACAAGCAAAATCAGAAAATGAAGGATGTTAGTAGAACATGGGCACTGAATGAAAAATGGGAAAAGGCAACATGGTGAGCGATTTCTTTATCTTTTATATGTTTTATTCAACATTTTGCATTTGATAAATCGGTCCAAGGCATCTGAAGAGGTCCTAGAAGGCTTTGATCATAAGTTCAGGTCAACTGCACTCCATCAAATTAAGGCCGAATAAAATACTGGCACCACTCAGATCCATGAAATTGTTCAAAGTTCATAAGGAAATGTTATTCTGATTGTATCTATAAGACATCAAATGCAATGCAATCTGAAAAGACATCAAATTCAAAAGTGATATCAAGAGTAGGAACTCAAAATATGAACCATGTGCTTGGTCCACCAAATGCTTGAAATCTTCAGGAGTTCCAAATCGACTGCTGACGGCAAACATGTTGGTGACCTGCATTCCAAAAAGCAGAAAAGTAAATAGCATAATATAAAAGGACAAGAAATTTAAATCAAAATTTACAAAATTAGAGGTAAGAAAATAGGACCAGTTACACAGTCAAAAGCCTTCCACCGTATAATCACTTAGTTGATCACTGTGTCAAAAGCAATGACATAAATCTCACTCCAACCCATACTTGTTGGAGGTGGAAGCGGGATCGGATCGAGGACCACTGAATCGCTATAGGGTGGAAGTTACCTGAAGTTAGGATTGACGTCTGTAAAATTAATAAGTTAAAAAGCTAAATCCTAGGATACCTTGGGAGTGAGATCCCATGTCACTACGATCGAAGTTTTGACTTGGAGAGATCTCGATCTAAGCTTCATTGTACATAAAACGAGATCAATTAATGGTATATAATAACATTAGGATCAAGCCAATGCCGACTAGATCCATTATCGTACACCTTAGCTTATTACCAGTACCATATTTTTTTTTGAAAAAGTTAACCTTATTATTACCTGTACCATAGTTATAATACTTCAATTGTATTATACAATTTAATAATATCATAAATTGGCTTAATATGATATTTAACTATAGTCGTTTAACACCACAATTCAAGCATACCATGATGAGGTATGTGTCATAATTTAACATATTCTAATGAAATAAATCTATAATACCAAGGAGAGGAGCAGTAGTTCAATTAATAATATAGCTCCTCTCCTTGAAGGGATCCTACCAGCATGTAGATTGAGATCCCATTTTATAGGGAGCGAGATCCGTATTTCTCTAAACCAAGCTCCCTCTAAGATCTTATGGAGGAGCCTCAAGATCGAGTTCTTGAGGTGGGACCATGGCTTTACCCCAAGATTACTACAACTATGCTCCAACCATAAAAGGAGGTCGGAGCACTATGGGTTATGTTTAGACAACAACGATTACAAATGTTTGGTTCAAAACTATAAATGGTTATCACGGGTTATGTTCAGGCCAGTTATGATGATGATGACAGTGATGAGGACAGGGAGGGATGTCAAGAGGTAGAACAATCCATTATTAGGGGGAGGAAAAGGGAGTTGTAATTGCTTCTGGGAGTTCGGTCTCTAAGAAGCCTTAGATTAGAGGCCCTATGGATTGTTTTTTGCCCCGCCTGACCTTGAGGTTGCAGGAGAGAAAACAAAGAAGCAAACCACCATTGAAAATAGAATCAAGAAGGAAGAGGGAGATAAAGCTGTTTTTTTTGTTGCTACATGGTTTTATGAGGCGAGCATTCCTTTCAATACCGCTCGCCTAAGCAGCTTCTACGCAATTGGCCAATTTAGGCCAGGGATGAAACCCCCAACCCCATATAAGCTTCCAGAGCCTATTTTGAAAAAAGAGATGAGTGTCACAAAGGATGTTGTTGAAGTTCAGAAGGATGCATGGGCTCAGTTTGGAGTTTCTATTATGATTGATGCTTGGAGTGATAAGAAGTGAAGAAGTCAGATGAATTTGCTAGTGAATTATCCTTTAAGGACTGTTTTTTTTAGATCTATTGATGCCCTTGATCATATCCATGATGCCCATTACATATTCCAAATTATACATAAGGGAATCAAAGAGGTTGGGGAGCAACTTGTTATACAGTTGTCATAGATAATACTGCACTTAATGTTGCAGCTGCTAATTTGTGGCTCATAGCTTACCCTAGAATCTTTTGAATACCATGTACAGCACATTGTATAGACCTCATGCTGGAGGCTCTTGGTGGTTTAACCAAGTTATTAGGTGCAGTGAACAAGGCAAAGTCAGTTACGAATTTCATTTATAGCCACACTCTCACCCTTAGCATGATGCGTAGATTTACAAAGAAAAAAGAGATTGTGAGGCCTAAGGACACGAGATTTGTGACCTGGTACTTATTCCTAGATAGCATACATTCGATGAAAGTCCAGTTGAGGCAGATGTTGACCTCAGAAGACTGAAGAGCATACAAGTGGTCCAAGGATCAGGTTGGGAAGAAAGTGAGAGATATTATCTTTTCTAAGGCTTTTTGGAAAGGGGTGAGGGGTGCTCTTAAGGTATTTTTCCCTCTTGTCAAAGTCCTTCGCATGGTTGATAGTGACAAGGCTTCTATGGGCTACATATATGAGGCTATGGAGAAATGCAAGAAAGAGAGCCCAAAATTTAAATGATGATGAGAACCGTTATACGCCTGTTTGGGAGATTATTGATGAGAAGTGGGATAAGCAGCTACATCGGCCATTACATGCAACAGGTTATTATTTGAACCCAGCTTTTAATATGATAGGGATATACACTACAAATAACACAATTATGACTAGATTTAATAATTGTGTAGATGTGCTAGTCCCTGATCCAAATATCCAAGACAGTATATGTGCTGATGAGCTGATATATTACAAGTGCGCATTAAAGTCTTTTGGGAGTTCAATAGTGATGGAGGCAAAGGACCAAAATTGATCCAAGTAATAATATTCTTAAGTTCATCAAGTTCAACAGTTCAAGTAATCAAGTTTTATTTCTATAATTCTATTATTTATTTATGATTTTATTCTATATCTTTGTAGCCAATTGGTGGAGCCAACATGAGTATAGTGCTCCAAATTGACAAAAGTTGGCCATTCGAATCTTAAACCTAACCACTACTTTGTCTGGTTGTGAGTAGAATTTGAGTACTTTGAAGGGGTAAGGGTAATTTGTATTAGTAATTTAGTACTTAGTAGTTATTAGTTTTGACTATTTTGTAGCATTACTATTATATATTTAATTATTTATATTAATTAGTTTCATTTGATTTTATTAGATTCATACAGAGAAAAGGAACAAACTTGAATCTGCTCAATGACCAAGTCTATGTCAAGTATAATCAATTCATGAAGGACAGGTTTGCTAAGAGAGATAAGAAAGACCCCCTCAGATCAAAAAATATGGACAATGCTATGGAGTGGTTGGTTGATGATGATCAGGTCGAGGGCATGAAGGATTGACATGGGACATGGTCATGGATGCTTCAGGGACATTTGCCGACCCTCCTAAGGCCACTAGATCTTCTGCATAGCGGACGAGGGTGGAGGAAGAGGAGGAAGCAGAGGCAGATTCAAAAAAGACAGCGAAGGAAGCAGAGGCAGATTCAAAAGTGACAAACGAGGACAACCATTATGTCGAGGAGGGAGATGATGACAATAATGATGGCAACGACTCCAATGAATATGATGCAAATGCAGTAGACCCTACTCTTTTTTATAATGAATGATGAATGAACTTTGAGCATTGATCGAAGATTCTTTTGAGTCTTCAAGTATTTCTTTCATTTTTATTTTCCTCCTCTTGGTTATGTATTGTGGATAGTGAATTTCTGGTTGGTAACTTTGGTAATTTGATTGGTAAATTTTAAGTTTTAACTATGTGTGGAATGTAGATTGTGGTGGAGTGTGGACTATGGATTATCAATCAGACTATGAATAATTCATAATTCATAATTGGATATGGACCTATGGTTATGGTATACTCTGGAATTTTGATGTGCCCTAAATCCCTAATTCTTATATTTTATACAGTTATACTTATACTGTTAGAGACTATAATAAAGACACTGTTTTTCTATTGGGCCTCCACCTAAGCACTGGGCGGCCTGGACCCCCCAGGCCGCCAAAACCCCCAAGGCCGCCTAGGACCTGCCTGGAGCTTTTTGAAACACTGATACCAATAACACAGGGTTGTCAAAGCAATGCAACAGAATCACAGTAACAATGATTAAGAATTTATCAGTGCTAATCATTCCAATTACGGCAAGGAAAATATTTAACCAAAAGGTATGAATAGTGGGTTCACTTGATCAAAGGGTGGTTATTGAGACATATGGCTAGACTCTTCAAGGGTTTCCTCTAAGGGACCGTTTGGATACCAGAAAATATATTGTCCGTGAAATATATTACCGGCGTAATACATTACCGGTAAATGGATTGTTATTGTTTGGGTAGTATTTAGATGCAACTTGAGAAATACATTGTTATTGTTTGGCTATGTCTAGAAAAAATATAGGAAATGCATTACCAACATTTTACCAAAATGTGCCTATAAACTATATTTCTTTCTTTTTTGTCACAAAATTCTACTAAAATGCAGAATTATCATTTCTTTCTTTTTTGTCACAAAATTCCACTAAAATATGGAATTAAAATCATCATCACACCATTTCAAAAAGACTTCTAATAATAACATTATCACCATTCCAAAAAGATTTTCTAATAATAACTTGTGCTATTTTACAGTGATCATGACCCAATTTCCTACTTATTTTACATGCCTTTGGCACTTGCATAGAATCACGTCTTCTAACATGACATTGGTTTCAAAATGATAAGTCATTGGAACAATATGATTGGAATAACATAATTTTATTATGACAATCTTTATTTTTATTTATTTTTTATAGAAGTCTTCAAATATCTCTCTATATAATTTCAAATAAATAATAAATTTATGATACAAAATTCAAAATCTCTATGGTATGAGTTAAAAAATGGGAAGAAGTTTGATTAGTAAACTAGAAGGTTCGGTAATTGCAGTATAAAATTTTGAGGTATTGGAGGAGACTAAAGAGGTATGTTATTTCAATTGAGATTTTAGTAACTTCTTATGAGGATTATGTTGTGTAAAATTTTTTATTATGATTGTGTTGTATAATTCATTATTGATTACTGATTTTTATTTTTACTATTTTTGTTTTTATATCACAGCTATGCTTTCACATGAGGGTACGAGCTTAAAAAGGGAAGGATCACCTATACTAGATATTATGAAGAGAGAGGGATTCCAAGAGAGTATATTTTTTAATCAGGAATAGCATAGGCAAAAACGCACGTGAAAGATTTCTCAAAATTACCAGTCACTCCCGTAATAGATTTTTCACCTATCACCGCGAGTAATGCATTTCCTGATTTTTTGGGAAATCTCGCTTAAACTCTTTCCATTTCCTTACTATTAAGTTCACCAAACAGTGGAAATGCCATATTCCTTGTAATCTATTGTCACGTAATAGATTTTCAGGTACCCAAACTGCCCCTAAACCACAATATCATAAATATATTGAAGATCAAAGTAGTGGCTGATGAAAGCAAAGAAGAAAAATTTTGAGATAGTCACCCCGACTAGCAACTTACATGCTCGGAGGAAGATGGAGTCTTCATACTTGGATTTCATACAGTTCTAAGAATGTCATATCTTACATAATGTCAATTTAACTGTTTTTACTGTAGAAAAGATTGCAATGGCATGATCCACATATAGTTTTATGTATGATGTTTATACCGACTCTTCTCATTCTTCTACATAAATTAGATAATTTGCCCCAAAGTAAAATTCTAAATGGGCCATGAAACTTCAATATTCTTCATAGGAATGCTATTCCCCCAATTCTGAGATGATCAAGCGATAGTGGACCTGTCGAATATCAGTGAAAACCACATTCATAATCCAAAAAAGTTCCTTCAAAACTAGAAATAGAAAAGATTCTTCCACCTATTGATAGATCTAAGAGACAAGATTGTGAAGATTAGGGCTTCCATGCATCAATGATCAGCTTTTCCTCAGATTGCGAAAAATGTAAGGTACAAAGTAAGACCCTTAGTTCAGTTACATTCGTGCCAAGTTGTTGCACATGGAGGTGCCTGTGACATATCCTCCATTTGCAATTTCTATAACCATAAGTTTGCATAGAGCATATAAGTGCAAACCAGAAATCTAGAACGCAATGAATCATAAGATGACACTAACTTAATGAAGTGGATGCTCCAGTGATTCGGAAAAAAAGGAGTTCTCATAGACCACGCTGGTTGGTGCTAATAGATCCTTAGAATGATCAACTTCTGGTCTAGGTTCACATGGCCATTCATTATACCAATGTTCAAAAACTTGGACTTGCATGCTGGGTGCCTGGGGCGAGTCCCCCCAACAAGCCCTTAATGAATTCACCGAGTCTGTAGGAGTTGGGCAAGCTGCACACCCAACCAAAAAATTGCAATTTAAAAAGGGGGGGAGGGGTGCAGGATGGGAGACAATAATAGTTACAAACAACAAGAAACCTCACATACACAACAAAAAATAATGGAAGTTGATTTTATTGGCATGGACTCGATAAAATTACATGATAACCAAGCATTGAAGGATTCTATAATTTTTAATTCTCTAATGCAAATTTAAATAACTCCCATGAATTTTGAAGATCTCAACTCATATTTAAAAATAAAGACAAAAGAATAAAAAATGACCTCCATATACATGTAAAAATATCTCCATGTACATGTAAATAAAAAAAAAATTGAATCTTATGTTTAAGAGAATGCCAAAAAAAAAAAATACAAGATTAACTAAAATATAATTAAACCTAGTGATATTTGTCAAATCATTTAAATGAATTCAAATTGAAAAGAAAACCAATTTCTCTTAACCAAAGTGTTGAAGCCAATCCTCTCCTGTTTGGACCTGGTGTAAATTGATGCAACAAATCTTTGTGAAAAGGAACTCAAATACACCAAAACCAAAACTTCAAAACTAGTTTTGCGAGTTTGGATCTAGTTGATCCAAGCTCTTGAAACTTTTAGCCAAATAGTATTTTGGTATAAAATTCTCATAAATCTGAAATTCTGGGTGCTTATTTTGTGGAAACTAAACCTTGGATTCGACGAACAACACAAAAATCAGTTATAGGGAAGAAATTTAAGAGTGGACAAGTTAGTGTAGCCAAAATTTCACAAGATATCAACTTAGCCAAACCCTAGTTACAAAAACTAAATCTCATAAATTGGAGAACAATATTTTTATTCCCAAATCTGATGTTGGACAGAATTTTCATAGCCAACCGAGGTCAAAATGGTGAAAACCTGGAAGAAATGGGGGTCAGATTTCCACCCACCTCCCTCCCTCCCCCCTATTTGAACTGAAATATTACCGTACCCAATAAGTTTGTAAGGATTCGCCCATTACCTATGAGCTCACCCAAGTTCCCACAGTAACTCGAGAGAGCTGATCTACAGGAAACTCCTTACGAGTTTGGGGTGGTTTTTGGGCACAGTAGGCAGCCAATCCAAGCAACTCGGGCAAGTCTGAGTCACATTAGTCGAGTTTTTGGAAAATTCATTAAGCAAATGATTCTTCCCAGTCTATCGAAAGTTGACCAAGTTTTTACAAGCCCTACCTGCATGTAGCTCATCCACTAGGTCATTTTGTTAGCATAATAGCATACATAGATCGCATTATTATTTATTGCAGATATCAGGGGTTGCAGATATGGTTTTTTCCACTTTGGGGTTATTTTAATCGACCTTTCTCACTAGGGACTGTCTACAAAGAGACCATTTATCTTTTATACATGGAGGTGACAATCATTCCCACTCATTAGATGTGAAATTGGATGGCTTGAGGTGAGCACAAAGTCCAAGAAAAAAAAATTTGGAACTTTGTGTCAATTCAATGACACTCTTACAACCACCCATTTTGAAATTTAAGAGACAAGAATAATTGTGACCTCCATGTACAAAAGATAAATGGTCTCTTTGTAGACCTTCTCATTATCCAACTGTATCCAACTTGAGTATTTTGACCAAATTTAGAGCATAGTTTATGCAGTTGTTGCTCAGATTTCTGCATAAACATTCGCATATCTAGGTGTCATTTTGCAAACCCCACAGGTGTCACAAATGTAGAATCAAAATCTTACAAACCCTTCCCATGGAAAGTTAATGATTTCAGCCCTTCCCCTTCAATCCTTGGTCGCCCAAGGAGGTCCCCCAGACTTTCCTCCTCCCCAGCTTTACCGGTCCCAAATGAAGCTACTCATTGCAATATTAGAGGTCTTGGTCAAGACTCTAAGAAAGATGCAGTCAAAGCCTATACCCTAAAATACTCCCCAACTATCCTAGCCCTTCTTGAAACCAAACAACTTGAACCTGACCTTAAGCTTGTTCATCGCGTCTGGTGAGGAGACCTTGCCAGTGGGTCTCTCGGCCGTCTGATGGAGCCTCAAGAGGTATACGGGTGATCTAGGACCCATTAAACCTTTCCCTCCTATCTCATTTCGTAGGGGACTTTTCAATTCTCCTACTCTCTAATATTTCAGATGGAACTCCCTGGCAATTTTCGGCTGTTTTTGGCCCCAATTCTAACAGCTTCAGACAAAGACTGTGGACTGAGTTGGATCACATAGCCTTCCTGCCACATCCCATTGGTGTGTGGGGGGAAATTTTAATGTCGTCCGCTGGTCCCACGAGAGGAACTCATCGTCATCTATCACCCAAGATATGAGGGATTTCTCAGATTTTATTAACCGAAATCAGATGATCGATATCCCTCTCCAAGGTTGCAATTACACTTGGTCCAACCACAGTTCTAACCCCACTCTCTCTAAACTTGATAGGTTCTTGATCTCTGCTAACTGGGAGGAATTTTTCCCTACTTCGCAATCTTTGCCCCTACCCCAACCTACTTCGGACCACTGTCCCATCCTTCTCGACACGAAAGCTATTATTAGGGGCCCTCTACCCTTTCGTTTCGAACCACACTGGCTTCTCAAGAAAGACCTCCCAACCCTTGTTAAATCCTGGTCGACTTCCTTTGATTCTCAGGTCTCGGGGAGAGCGGGATTTGTCCTTCAAAGGAAATTTCAGCTTCTCAAAGGAGCTCTCAAATCTTGGAGTAAAACCATCCCTAAGAATTTTGCGCAAATAAAGTCCTCTTTACTGGAGAGCATCAAGAACCTTGATGATATTGAAGAGACCAGACCCTTAAATGTTTCTGAACTAGATCTTAGGTCTAAGACAAAGATGGAGTACCTCGCAACCCTAAAAAATAAAGAAATCTTCTGGTTTCAGAGATCTAGAGTTACATGGTTGAAAGCAGGGGATCATAACACTGGCGTTTTTCATCGGATAGCAAATTGTCGACGTCGAGACAACGCTATCTCGACTATAAAAGTCAGCAATTCCTACCTTACCCATGCGGGTGATATTCAACAAGCCATCCTTCATTTCTTTCAAAACTTCTACTCAGCTCCCTCTGAACCCAGACCCAATTTCTCGACCTTAGACTTCCTTTCTCTCAATGATGACCAAGCAACCTGGCTAGAGCGACCTTTTTTTGAACCAGAGACTGTTAAAGCGGTCAAAGCTCTAGCAAGTGACAAGGCCCCTGGGCCTGATGGCTTCCCGATTGCTCCCTTCAAGGAGTATTGGGACGTAGTCAGTCAGGACTTTATCAAATTCTTCGAGGAATTCTTCCATAGGGGCATCATAAATAAAGCCATGAATGCCACTTTCCTTGCCTGGTGCCCAAAAAAGGAGTTGAGGAAATTAAAGACTTTCGGCCTATCAGTCTCCTCAACTCCTCCTACAAGATCCTGGCAAAGGTTTTAGCGTCTAGACTGCAACATGTTTTTGCCTTCTATCATTTCTCACTGTCAATCTGCCCATGTCAAAGGTAGACAAATTTTGGATGGGGCTCTGGTGGCCCATGAATGTGTTCATTCTAGACACATATCAAAACAACTATGCCTCATCTTTAAAATTGACTGGGAGAAGGCATACGACCATGTGGATTGGTCAATTTTGGATGCGACTATGGCCAGAATGGGCTTTGGGGAGAGATGGAGGAATTGGATGAGGGGTTGTTACTCGAACCCTCACTTTTCCATCCTCATTAATGGAGCCCTTGTAGGCTACTTCCCCTCATCTAGGGGTCTCAGGGAAGGATATCCCCTCTCTCCTTTCCTCTTCGATATAGCGGCTAAAGTTTTTAGCCGGTCCTTTGCTCGGGTCTACCAAGTTGGCGTTATCACAGGTTTTAAATCTAGTAGACAGGGGAGTCACTATCACTCACTTACAGTAGGTGGACGACACTTTCGTTTTTCTGGATGCTACAGCTAGTGACGTAAAAAACCTTAAGATTTTCCTTAGCTATTTCCAATCAGCTGCTGGTTCAAGATTAACATGGAAAAATCTCGCATGTTGGGGGTAGCTTTATCACTTGGCCAAATTGGGGATCTCATTTCAAACTAGGATTGTAAAGTCCAAAACTTGCCTACTGCCTACCTTGGCCTTCCCTTGGGTGTCAATAAACCTAGAAAGCAGCTTTGGTCCCCTGTGCTGGACAAGGTAGATCATAGATTGGCCGAGTGGAAGGGTAGATACCTTTCCTTTGCAGGAAGAACCACCTTGATAAAAACCACCTTAGCGAACTCCTCAATCTACCTCATGTCCCTTTACCAAATGCCTGCTCAGGTGGCAAATCGCTGAACCAACTCATGAGGAATTTCCTCTAGTCTGGGCAGGAAGACAAGAAGAGGTACCACTTGGTGGCCTAGAATAAGGTTTGCCAACCAAAAGAGCAGGGTGGTCTTTGGATAAAGGTACTGCACTAGCATAATGAAGCGTTACTTGGGAAATGGTGGTGGCGCTTAGCCACTCAGCCGAACGCCCTTTGGGCGCAGGTCTTAAAACACAAATACAAGACCCCACCTGAGAATTGACTCCCTGAAAGACTTCAAGCCCATAATACCTCAGGGGCATGGAAGTCACTCTTGACTGTCCTGTCTTCTTTTAAGAGACACATTAGGTCCCACCCAAGAGAAGGGACGAGAGTTAAATTTTGGCTTGATCCATGGTTAGGGACATCTCCCCTCCGTGAGGCCTTCCCAACTCTCTTCGCTCTTGCTCGAAACCAATAGTCCTCTATAGCACAAGAGTTTTGCATCCTGGGAGGCCGCAGAGTTTGGAATCCTTCCTTTAGAAGAAGCTTGAACGAGGTTGAGACTGTTGATTTCCAGCGACTTCTGAACTCTCTGCCCCCTCTCTATTTCTCTTCACAAGGAAATGATGAAATCATTTGGACCTTAACCCCCTCAGGTAACTTCTCAGTGGCTTCACTCTACAAAAACCTCTCCTTTCCCCCCCCATCCGAAAACTTTTCTAGATTTTGATCCACTATTGCACCACCCAAAGTTCAGGCCTTCAACTGGCTCGCATTCTCTAGTAAAGCCCTCACAGTTGACCAACTTCAAAGAAGAGGAGTGCCCATTCCGAATAGGTATGTCTTGTGTGATTGCGAGGAGGAAACAAATCCCCATTTGTTCTTGCTTTGTGCATTCTCATCAGACCTATGGGGCAAGGTTTTACAACTTTTTGGCATACAATGGGTTACCCCACCCTCGGTAACAGCCCTCATGTCCTCCAACCTTGAATCAAGCCGGCCAAAGGCTAGTAGAATCCTGTGGAAAGCAACCTTAGCTGCTACCACTGGGCTACTTTGGTTGGAAAGAAACTTCAGAATTTTCGACGGACAAAGCTTTCTATTTCGACCATCTTTCAAAAGGTTATCACCCTGGTGACCTTTTGGGCAGCCAACTTGAAGTTCTTTGCCGATATTCCTGGTTGAAATATCCTTCTTCACCAACCACCACGAGCAGCTAGGCCAAGTCTCTGGTTACCACCGAGCTAAGGTAGCATCAAGCTTAATTTTGATGGGCGCTGCTTGGGGAACCCCGGCCCAGCAGGGGTGGTGATGTTTTCCGAGACTTTGAAGGCAATATCCTCCTCACCTTCTCCGAATACCTCGTCTTCAGAGACTCTTAACTTTGCGGAAGCCTCAGCCCTCCTCATTGCCCTCAAAAAATTGGGCTCAAACTTGATAGTGGAGGGTGATTCCAAGAATGTCATCTCTTGGGCCGGTAGGACTTGTGATCCTCCTTGGTGCTTGTTACAAGTGTTTGACGAAGTTCAACAAATCTGCAAGGCTATGGACGCCTCAAGGCAGCATACCTGGCGGATGTCCAATGACTTCGCGGACCGGCTGGCAAAGGAGGGTGCTAGAAGACAAGACGAGGCAGCTCACACTGGTTCCACTTTCTTTTTTGCTTTAGACCAGTGAACCCCTTGTAATTTTGTGGGCCTTTTTTAGCTCTCATACTCATTGTACTACAGAAGGGAGGCATTGTTATAAGTCCTTTCCTTGTCTCTTCTTTTTGTATATCTTTTAGAGGGGGGAAAAGTCTTTACTGTACAGGGGGTTTTTGTCCTTTTTTAACCGGGTCCCGTCTAGTGGGTTCGCCCAGAGCTACAAAACTTTGTACTTCCCTTTCTCAGCAATACAAACGTTAACATTATCAAAAAAAAAAATCTTACAAACCCTTAGGCACTACAGCTCCTCTCAATCTTAGAAGACTACTTCTTGGCAAACTTCCACGTAGATCAAACATTATTGGAAAACTACAAATACATTGTTTTTTTAAAGAAATGCATTGTCTTTGAGAGAAATGCATTTTTTTGAAAACTATAAATGCATTATCTTTGAGTTTATTTACACAGGCCTGCAACAGCTTGGAATGGTTTGGCTAGGTATTGACGGTTCACTTGTTCCGAAATTGTGAAGATTTCTTTGATTCATGGCAATATAGACAGGACTCGTGTGAACCTTTTCTTTGGGTATGTGACAACAAGATAGAAGCTGCAATACCATTGAGCCAGTTTACTGCTTTACTTTATTAGACATGCATACCATCGTATGGCATTCGGATTCTAACTTCACAAAATATTTAACGTGATAATTTTCATGCTTGTGTTAAACATACCAATTTGAAATTCGTGCTTGGTTGTATGAGCCTAAACTACAACCATCCTATTTTAAAATTCCTCCCTATATTTCAAAATTTCTCAAGGCAACTTGGTCATATGAGCCTAAACTACGACCATTCTATTTTTAAAATCTCTCTATTTTTAAAATCTCCTTTTAGGCTCCTTGGTCATATGAGCCTAAACTACAACCATTTGATTTTTTTTCAAATTTCTCTCTATTTTCAAAATCTTCTTTCATGGTTCCTTGATCGAAAAAAGCCTAAACTATGACCACGCTATTTTTTAAAATTTCCCTCTATTTTCAAAATCTTCTTCTCTGCTCCTTAATCATAAGAGCCTCAACTGTGACTACCCCATAAAAACGAATCACAAAAATCTTCTTTTAGGCTACTTGGTCATATGAGCCTAAAATATGACCACCCTATTTCAAAAAATTTCTCATCTCTTTTCAAGAATCTATCAATTCATTTGTTGAATAGCAATTTGCCTCATGTCACTTCATCGTAAGAGTTTATAAATCGTTCTAAAGAATTGTTTGAAATTTTGAGGAAAAGAAATGAAACATACAAAAAGTTCATTTTTCATTTATAATTTAAAAATTTTAAACTTTCCAATAAAAGATATAGACTCCAGTTCTACTTCTGTTAAAGTTCCTACATTGTCCAAAAATATAAATTATTCCTGGGCATTTACAATGAGGAATTTATTGGGGTTCCAAACAAGATGGATACAATGATGGTTGACTAATCAACCAGATCCATAAGTTGATGGTTGACTAATCAACCAAATCCATATGGAGCCTAAACATTCAAAATAGAAGCCAGAAACTGAATTTCTTGCTATGAAATTCTCTCTCTCTCTCTCTCTCTCTCTCTCTCTCTCTCTCTCTCACAGGGCAGAAACTCACAAAATCAACTGATAGAAACACTTCGGAGAGGCAGAAATATCGTCAAGACCTGTTGTTCAGAGGACTCACCAAGATTTTCTATAAAATATAACACGATAAGAATAATCCAGTACAAGGAGAGTTAAGAATTCTAAGCTCATCATCTAATAATAAATCAAGAATCTTTTAGGATCAAGAAACTATTATGAGTTCAAGGGATGAAAGTTGGTGATTTAATTGAGTTTCAAAGGTACAACAAGCAAATAACAAGAAGTAGTGAAGTACCAAGACTGGAATTGGCTGCCCTCTTGCAGAACCACCTTTCAAACTGCCCCACCAAAGGTTTCTGCACACCCACTTGGAGCACAATTATTCCATTGTACTGCCCCTTTACTATACATTTGATCCAACTCTGACATAAGAGGTATGGTCTGTATCTGTAAGTGTTGACACCACATTATTTGGCAATATCATGGAGCTCTATGGTGCATTCCTTTCACCATAGAGATCTCTTTGCATAGCACACATCTGACAAGATGCTATTAAGGGAGTTTTGACAGCACTCTTTTAAATAATGAAATATGCAGTTTGGGAGTAATCAATAGGATGATATACAGAACCGTGACCCACTGAACAAGAAGTGGAAAGAAACAAAAACAATGTGAGTGTTGACTTCAAACCTTCCAAAATAATGCAAATAAATATTTTCTGATAAGCATAGAATGCATATAGAACATGAAGGCATTTGGAGCTTGCTTCAAACACTGATTAAAGGAGCACAGAACTAGATCATATAAAAAAGTGTAGTGATGCAATAAAAAAACACCAAATAAATTCACCTTATAACCAACAGAAGAATAGTCTTTGTGCTCCGGTATCCCAATTAGCTGAATTGCATTATAACCAGCAGTTTTAATGTGTGGAAGGACCTATAAAAGAGAACTATAGGTTATACACTGTAAAAAGAAGTAACAACCAAAACAAAACCAAAAAATGAGAAAAAGGAGCATGACAGAGGGAGAGAAGGGGAGGAGCATACCTTAGAGGAGAACTCAGCGAAAGAATTAACTTTGGGTTCAGAACCACTAATTCCTACATGGCACTCATATATACGAAGTGACGATGGCGTCTTGGGGCGCTCGTTTTTCCATACATACACATCCTCAGGAGGTGGCTCCCAATGTACAGCAAAAGCTTGTTTTCCATCAACGTCTGAAGATAAATAAATGAAAAGATTTACGTTCATCAACAGCAGACCTAACATTTTTATTAGAAGGGAGAATGCAAAAAAAGGTAGAAATTGTTTTCTGAGAGAAATAGAGGGTTCAGATGAAAGGGTAGTTATATTATAGAAGCCGTAGCCGTTTGCATTGCAGGACCTAGAACCAACTTCCATAGACAAAGGAATTGATGTAGAACCAAGGGGATGGCTAATGAAGCAGATCTAGGGTTTGGTGGACAAGGGTTGATGAAAGAAGATGATGGAGAAAGGAGGTGTAGGAGCTTCCTAGATTCAGAGATGGATGGAACTATGGAGGGAGAGAAAGGTATAATGATATAAATGTGGTGCAGGTTGTAGAGAGAGAGAGGATATCAGGGGTGTTGGCATCATGTTTAGAGGCTCATGAGGAGCTCTGCATATCAATTTCTGGAGCGACTGGGATTTCTGCAATGCAGAGGCACCCTTTCTTGACAGGTTTGAGGCTCTACATGGTTCCTTTTCAGCAGCTCTCGTAGTTAAGGGTGACTCTTAATGGCATTCTCTGGGTATCAAGAGAACCCCCATTGGTGATTGGGAGAACATAGAGGAACTTCTCTCCCTGAGTAGCTCCATTGGATAAACTTTTCCATGATCGAGAGGCATATTGTACTAGCCAAAGAGGAAGAAGACCAAAGCTCTTTATATATCCTTAACATACTGATAGCTCCATGACCTACATGCACCTCCCTCATCATCCTTACATAAGACTATCTCCCTCTCCCCAAGTGACATTTTTTGTTTTGTTTATTCTCAATTTGAATTGTATGTCTCTCTTTGTACGTACCCTAGAGGGTACAACTTAATCTACGCTTCCACAATCTATAGAACAGTTATTTTAAAATATAAAATAATTAAAATGGGAAAAAGGAAACTCAGCTTAAATTAAAGAAACCAAATCAATGTAGGGATCATCATAGAGTCTCCAGCCCCAAAATACAAGGAAACCAAACACCAATCCATGTTAGGAAATGTAATACTTATACCTCTCTCTTTCACAGGATCCCAAGAAATAAAATCCTAAAAAGGTCATTACTAAAAGACACGGCACATGCAATGCTTAGCGCTTGAGAAAAGAAATTAGCACTTGAGGAAGAATTAAGAGAGATTTACAAAAAAAAGGGTTTGAAGAAGTCAAGAGATGTAGAATAATACCTTGAAATACGATATTTATCCAATAGAAATAGTGATATATATGTCTACTTAATATATATTATATTCCCTCTCAAAAGAAAATTTTCTTGTCTTGTTTCTCTTTGTATCGAACCTTCCTAAAATTCAACTTTTTATCAGCAACAAGCATCTGGAAATTGTCCTTTATTAGTGCAGCAACTGTTACGAGGGTCATGCCCAATGAAACTAGTGTAACAGCTGTAACTCCTATGCATAATGGACCTCATGTAGTGGTTGTTATGGGCTGACACCCACTAAAACGTGCAACTCCTGTGAATAATGGATCTCATGCCCATTAGAACTTGCTGCAATAGTTGTTGTATCTCGTACTATAATGGTTGTAATTCTTTTGCATGTTGACATACAGATGCAGTGGTTTTTTTATTTTCTTTAGGGTTTTTTTTTATTTTATTTTCTTTATGTTCAACGGTTGGGTTTTTATTTTCTTTAGGGTTATTTTAGTATTTTTTTTGCTGTAAAGATTTGAGGGTTATAAAGGATATTTAATTTAGAATTTTAGGTTTCTTGTTTTGTTTTTGGGAAGCATATCATGTGGTTAGAGATATGGGAGGAGGTGGTGCGTGAGGATAAGGAGAAACCAAGTTAGTTATTTCCTAAATCTAAGGCAATATTATTTGGTAGAGATTTTAGGGTGTTTTACTTGAGAAGATAGGGAGAAATAGAGATTCACGTTGGGAGAGAGAAGATAGGGAGAGAAAATTGTAGGAAAGAGAGAGAGAGAGAGATAAAGTTATTTTTGCTTGTAGGTTTTTATTTATTTACTTATTTTTTCTTGTTAAGTGTATTTAAAGGAAAGATGTCTCTTTTATGTAAACTAAGATTATTGGTGATTGAGTAAAGAGTTTGATCTTGTGAAAATATCTTGGGGCGGACTCCCTTTCAGATCTAGAGAGAGGGTATAATCTCTCAAACTTTTATATTTTTATTTTTATAGTTTGTTATTTTTTCCCTGCATCAGTTGATATCAGAGCATTAAGATCCATGCTGATCACAAATAACTAATGATTTAGTTATGGAGCATCTAGATCAAATATTTGAGTGATTGGATCAAAAATTTGAGAGACTCGAAGAAGACTTAGTAGAATGTATTAGTAAAATAATACAACAAGGTCTACTAGATCTATTTCATACATTGTAATGGAGGAAAGAAGTACATGAAGAGGTAACTCTCAGTGCAAAAGATGTGGACAATTATGAAAAAGAAAATATACTAGTTGCAGTACGTGAAATACAACCCTTTGATAATTCAAGATTCAGTATGGTACTCTAGAGTTTGGTAGTTTAAAATCCCTCTACAAATTGCACTCCAAGTGTCTCTGCTCAGTTGGTTCATTAAAAAAGACAGTACCGGGAAGCATGGTAGGACTACAACACCAATTATTCGATTGGCCTCTAAAGGATGTAAGCTCAAGGTGGAACTCCTTCCAACCACAAAAGAATGATACAATTAGTTTTTTTTAATTTTACTATCGTTAGATATTGTCAGATTTTTAGATTTAGGATGGTTTTTTTTTTTTTTAGGGTTATTTTTTTTTTTTTCGATGTATAGATTTGAGGGTTATAAAGGATATTTAATTTGGAATTTTAAGATGTTTTATTTTTGGGAAGCTTATCATGCGGTTAAAGATATGGGAGGAGGTGCTGTGTGAGGATAAGGAGAAGTCAAGTTGGTTATTTCCTAAATCTCAAGGGATTATTTGGTAGAGATTTAGGGAGATTTACTTGAGAAGATAGAGAGGAATAGAGATTCACGTGGGGAGAGAGAAGATAGGAAAAAAATTGTAGAAAAGGAAAGAGAGAGACCAATTTTTGTTTGTAGGTTCTTGTCTATTTATTTATTTATTCTTGCAAGTGTATTTATAGGGAGGATGTCCCTTTTTGGTAAACTAAGATTATTGGTGATTGAGTAAAGAGTTTGATCTAATGAAAAGATCTTGGGGTGGACTCCCTTGCAAACCCAGAGAGCGAGTATAATCTCTCAAAATCCTTTTTATTTTATTTTTATTTCCCTATTATTATTTCTCCCTGCATCACATACCCATACATAGCAATTTGTGAATATATAAGGTACATTGCCCTATGATTTATAATGTGAAAATCATATGTATTTACTTTATCTTGGGCTTGAATATTACCATTTATCTCTCAATCTTACATGGTATCAGAGCAGGGCTTGAAACCCACGGATATCCTTACTTACAACAGTCATAGAATCATGACTTTTCTTCCTTCTTGGACTTGAAGTTGTTGTATATCAGCAACCTCATATTTCAAGTAAGATTATCTTCCCACTTTCCTTTGCCGAAAGTAACTTTTATCCTAAACCCTTTCCAAGAAAAACAAAAATAGTCTTTGACTTATCCCACACAAAAATTACACAAGTACATTCCATACCTATTCCATAGCTTTCTTGCCCAAAGCATAGGGTTTGGAGTTAGAGAGAGAAGGATAATGTCAAAAAATCAAGCACAACAGTCCCTTGGGAAGCAGTCAATCTGACCACCCAGGATTGATGATCACAACAAATAAGCTAGATGGGACAAATTACTTAGAATGGTCGCAATCTGCCAAAACGTTCATAGGTTGTTTTTGGGTTGTGTTTATTTGTTGTGGTAGTAAAAGGACAAGTCCTAGGTTGCATTAGTTGAAATTAAAGGAGAGAAAAAAACAATTACTTAGGACCTAAAGAGAGAAAGAGAGTAAAGAACCTAAAGATGAAGAAGCAGAGAGAAGACACAGAGAGAGACGTGTGAGAGATAGAGAGAAAGAGGGAAAGAGAGTGGGGTGGTGGTCTATTGTGACCACCACACCTCTTATTAAACAATGGACAATACTGTCCTTGCTTAGAGAAATAAGAAAAATAGGTCCCAAACAAAAGATAAAAACCATTGTGCCCATCAAATACAATCAAGCTTAACTAATATTTCCCACAAGGCCCCCTCAAGTTGGTGCATAGATATCAATCAAGCCCAGCTTGCTTGTGATATCATGTAATATGTCCCGTCCAACAGCTTCAAGAAATACAGGATTTTCTATGATATGAATAACTGCTTCATTGTCACAATACAGAGTCATGGGAAGCCTAACCCCCAATTCAAAAAGAATACTTGTGATCCACATTACTTCATATGTACCATGAATCATTATCTTGTAGTCTACTTCAGCACTTGATCTTGCTACCACATTTTATTTTTTGCTTTTCCAAGTAACCAGGTTTTTCAAAATGAAGTGGATCTTCTATCAGTTTGCCAACCAGCTCAATCAGCATCAATGTAAACTGGAACACCAGGATGTCCTTGATTGGAGAAAAATATATGTTTCCCTGGTGTAGACTTAGAGGTATCTTAATATTTTGTACATTGCATCAAGGTGTGATTTTCATGGTGCATGCATAATAGCTGACCACACTAACATCATAAGAGAGGTTTGGTTGAGTGATCGTGAGGCGTATAAGCTTGCCCACAATTCATTGATACTGATTAGGATATTTGAGTAACTCTTCCCTTTCTCTACCCTTTCTCTATGAAGTTTATGATTGACTTCTATAGGAGTATTTACTGGTCGAGATCCCAACATCCCCGTTAGTTGTAACAAGTCCAACAAGTATTTTCTCTGGGAGACGACTATCTCTTCCTTTGATCGCCACTTCAATTCCCAAAAATTACTTAAGAGGTCCTAAATCTTTGATATCGAACACCTTGCTTAAGATTTAAGATCCTCAATGCCCTGTCACAACAATATCATCAATATACACTATCGAGGCAATAATTCCAGCAACATTCTTCTTCACAAAGAGTGTATAATCAGCTTGACTCCTTTTGAACCCAAATTTCAGCAGCGCCTCATTGAATTTTTTAAACCATGCTCTAGTAGACTTTTTAAGCCCATATATCGCCTTCTTTAACTTGCACACCTTTCCTGTCTCCACCTTAATCTAAAAACCAAGCGGCATGGCCATATAGATTTCTTCTTCGATGTCTCCATGCAAGAATGCATTCTTAACATCTAACTGATGGAGTGGCTAGGATTTATTAGTAGCTAGTGAAAGAATGACCCTCATGGTGTTCAACAAGGCCACAAGAGCAAAAGTGTGTACTCTATATTAGGATTCTGAGTGAAACCTTTTGCAACAATTCTTGGTTTATACCTATCAATAGTGCCATCAACTTTGTATTTTATAATGAATATCCATTGACATCCTGTGACCTTCTTCCCTTTAGGAAGGTTGGTGATTTCTCATGTATTATTCTGCTCAAGTGCTCGCATCTCATCACCCATAGCAGCCTCCCATTGAGGTTGTGAAAGTGCTTTTGCAACAAAGGAAGGTATTCCAACAGAAGACAGAGTAGATATAAAGCCATGATGCGAGGAAGATACAGAATTGTAGAAGAAGTTTCCTAAGGGATGCTAAGTGCAAGAACGTGTACCCTTGCAAATAACAAAACGTAAGTTCAAACTAGGATTCTCAGAAAGGGTCAAAGAGTTATCTGAGTTAGGAGCAGTCCCCAATTACGGGTTAGCATTCAAGGCATAGTCGCTTAGAACTTTGGGTTGTACCATTTTCTTCCTCCCGGTATAAGTCTTCAACTCCATCTCTGGATGCGCATCATTACCTTCAGATAAACCATTCTCTTCAAATAAAAGTGGTGTAGGACTAAACTATATCCTATTCTCCCTCGACGAGAGCACTCATGACCTCTATAGGAGAAGTATGGGGCTGATTCAAAGAAAATAACACCCATGGAGACATAACGGACCTTGGTAATAATATCATAACACTTGTATCCCATTTGATGAGATGGATATCCCAGAAAATTATATTTGACAACCATAGCATCATGCTTGTCCCTCTTTGGACCAAATATGTGGACAAAACATAGACAACCAAACACCTTGGGAGCTATAGGAAACAAGGGTGAGTTAGGATGAACAATTTCAGCTGGAGATTTTCACTCAAGAACACGAGAGGGCATGTGATTTATTAAAAAGGCAGTTGTGCGAAGTGCTTTAAACCAGAAAATTTTAAAACTTTCATTCCCAACAAAAGAGCTCGGGTGACTTTCAACAAGTGTCTGCTTTTTCTCTCAGCTAAACTGTTTTGCTAAGGTGTGTAAACTCAATCCCTTGTTCAAGAAGATAATCTCTAAATTTGTTTGATACATAGTCACCAGGTCAACCCCCCCCCCCCCTTCTCAGACCGCAAGTCTTTAATTTATGCATCATTTTGAGTTTTACCATTTTGTGATAAAATCCGAAGAGATTTGCAACTTGCATCTTTTTGTTTCATTAGATACACAGTTGTAAATCAAGAACAGTCATTTACAAATTTAATAAAGAAACGAAGTCCAAACACGGAGGCAACTGGGAAAGGAACCCACACATCTGAGTGTATAAGAGAGAAAGGAACATCACTCTTTTTATTGATACTAATCGGAAATGAAGTTCTAAAATGTTTTGACAACTCAAAAATGTTGAACTTGACCAAGAGACTCAAATATTATATGAAATAAAGAACGCAAAATAAAAGACAATGCATTACCAAGAGAAGTGTGCCACAAATGTACCCTTTCTTTATTAGCAATTGAAGATGTGGCTGCAGCAGTCAAGGCTCGATTAGGAATCCCCCAAAAAGTACAACCCTCCATTTTCATGACCATGCCCAAATGTCTTTCCCATCATCAAGTCCTGGAAAACACAATGAGAAGGGAAAAAGGTTGTACTGCAATTTAGGTTCTTTGTGATATTACTAACAGACAAGATGTTACTAGAAAGATTGGGGACATGCAAGGTGGATGACAAGTTAACAGAAGGAGTAACATGGATAGTTCCCTTTCCCTTGATTGGAATAAGAGAACCATCTACTACTTTAATAGATTCCTAACTAGAGAAAGGGCTATAAGAGGAGAAAAACTCAACCATACCAAGCATATGTTTAGTTGCTCCAGAGTCAATAATCCAAGGGGTTTCAGATCTACTTACGAAGATATGATGGGTATAAACCTGATTGTGCAATGTGAGACTTAAAGGGGGAGGGGTCTCTAATGGAAGTCTGCTGCTTGAGATCCAGGAGCTCTCTCTTAAGAATAGTTACCAACTCTTCTTGAAGTTCAAAGGACATAGTATCTTGTTGTCTTTGAGTAACTGGAGCAGTACTTTCACTGATTGTTGCTGAACTTTCCCGTGGAGAGTTTCGTCATGAGCATCCAACCAGATACCAAGATGTTTCCCTTGTGTGCCAAGTCTTCCCACACTAGGTACATTTTAATTTCTTCTTCTCATCAGATGTGGGGTTTCTGCAATCACGTCCACCACCTCGGCCTCCACCCTCTCCCAAAACGTCCTCCATCTCGATTATCACTAGAACTCGTGAATAAGGCAGATCTTTCAGCTTCACCCGTAGACACTGCCATTATCTTGCAGCGAGTTTCTTCACACTGAAAAGGAAGAAAACAATACCGCGGGATGGCAAGGTCTCGCCACTGAGAACTTTCGCACTGATTGTTTCATACTCTCCATTAACTCCCTTCAAAAGATAAAAAATCTTCCTTTGTTCCAATCTCTCTATTCCTTTGCATAAGAAGAACATTGTATGGGCCAATGCTGGCTTAATTCATTCCAAGAACCACGTAGATGAGCATAATAGTCTCCCATTGACAAGTCACCCTATTTAAAATTACTTAGTTGCTTGCAATATTTTGTTTTGGGAATAGGACTCAGAAACTGCATCCCATAATTCCTTAAAGCAATTGCAATTCATAAAGGATTGGCTCACATTAGGATACATAGAAAATAGTATCCAATTCATAATAGCCATATCTTCAGCCTCCTATCCTGCATTATAGCATCCTTTAGGTCTGATTTTTCCACACGGCCATCACTATATCCCAGTTCTTTCTTTCCACCTGGTCCATTCTAAATAGTTGATGCCATCAAATCCAACTGTCGTGATTAGGGGTCCGTAAGACTCCATATTTGATTACTATAGAGACATTCTCTATTGTAGTTAAGATCTGGTTATACCCTCATATTTAAAACAATTGGAGCAATTTATACCCTTTGATCTCTTTAAATAAAATGTTTTACAGATCTGGTTAATCCCTCAGACCAGATCACACTCCCTTTTTTCCAGAAAAACATTAAAAAACAGCACTAACAGTATTTCATTGATTGGAGTATACAAACCTCAATCCATCCAAAAACTTGGTTTCTACTAAATATTTGATTGGCATCTGTAATCATAAAAAACTCACCTAAATTGACACAGTTACTACTGGAGAAAAAAAAAATAAGGCTTTAGGGCATTATGATGACATCTAACCCCAAGCATGATGTCAGCCCTAAACAAAGTTCTTGCACATCTTTTTTAAGATTGACCCACTTTTTTTTCCTTCTTTGCACTGATACCAAGTTGAAATTAAAGTAGAAGAAAACAATTAGGCAGGATCTAGAGAGAAAGAGAGGAAAAAAACTAAAGATGGAGGGCGAGAGAAAGATGTGTGTGAGAGATAGATAGAGAGAGGGAAAGAGAGAGGCGTGGTCTTCTATTGTGACCACCACACCTCTTATTTAAGTTGTAACTTAATTACAAACTATGGACAATACTATCTTTACTTAGAAAAAAACGACAAATAAGTTTTAAGCAAAAGATCAAAGACAGTTCTGCCCATCAAATATAATCAAGCTCAATTATTTTATTTCCCACAGTATTTAGGGTTTTATTTTTTCACTTACAGCACTGTATTGTGGCCCATATAAGTGGAAGACAAGTATATTAATAACAGAAAAAGAAAATTATTTTTTGAATTTATTACCTTAGTTTCACATAGCCAGACCTTCAGACCCCCATATTGTAACCTTTTATCTTGTGCTTGAATATTGCTCTCTATTTCTCTCTTCTCTCTCAATGTTAACAATTAGCAATCAACTACTTTCTTAAAACCTCCCCAAAAAATTGATGCCAAATTTGGCTCCGAGCAAATTTGAAATCCAACACAAATTTCAGAGAAAATGTGGGAGGAAGATAGAAAACAACAAATTGGTCTTGAAGATCTTGCAGTAGACTAAAAGAATGAACACGTAAAGCGGATTGGGCCCTTTTATTCCCAAAAAAAAAAAAGCAGCAGATTCGTTGATCTGAAATCGACGATTCCATGATCGAATCACTCGATTCTCCAATAGAACCCGATGATTTTGTTGCCATCGAGAGGATTCTTGATTTTGTAGGGAAATCAACTGAGTTACATACTGATCTTGATCTGGGTTGGATGGTTCTAATTTGGACCGGTGATCTTGGAAACATTGCTTCCTCCTAAAGTTCAAAAAATCACAGATCATCAACCATTTGTTCCAAAAATGCCTGTCGGAGAGGTGGGTTTATCTCACTTTTGCTGCTCTCTTGCTCTGGCAACCTGAAACTAGTTTATTGATGACTTTCAAGACCTGAAATGGATGTACAAAGTGGTCATTGCTTTTCTAGTGGCTTTTCCAGCAATTTTTTATTTTCCGGCCACTTCCAGGTGGGTTTTTGGTGAAGTTGTATTTCTGGATGAATACGGAATGTACGAAGACAAGCAATAATTAGGTAGTCTTTTGATTTTATTAACCTGAAGGCAGTTTATGTGTTTACATATACCCGGAGGTCTATGATAACCACAAGTTAGGAGGGGTGATGACATCATTTTCCCTAAATGATTAGTCCATTGCAATTTCATATTGAAGACTAGCATACTTTTTATTTTTTGTTATTTAATTGCCTGGTGATAGAAATAGATGCTATATTTAGTAGAGGTTAATGATAATATATAAGCAAATATGCATCTAAATCGTACGCCTATATTTAGTTGAGGTTAATGATAATATATAAGCAAATATGCCTCTAGATGGTACGCCATGATATCACAATGTAGAGCTCCTCAGACCAATGCCAACCAGGCAAAGCAAATAGTATGAGGTAGATAGCAAGCATGATTGCAACATTAGATACACACCTTTCGATAGATAATAGAAAATAGAAATAAATGTCTTCTACATGCGAGCATCACACTCAACTTCCAGTAGTGTGACACCCAGCTGCATGAAAGAGGTCAGTGTTCAAAGTTACATTCATTTTCTCCTTTTTTTTTGGGCACTAGGCATGGTTCAAAGTTTCTCTCAAACAAACCAGCTCATAAACTCTAGAATAACAAAATTAAATGGATCTACAATAGAAGAAAGTCAGTGCATGCACCAAAAAAATAAAAAAAATCTAATTTTTCCAAATTCTTGAGGCAAATGTAACATCACCGTACTGAGAAATGCAATGATGACCATTCATAATACAAGATAATGACAGAAGATAGCAGCACATAATGGTCAGTCATACCTGGAAGCACATATGTAGCCCAAGCAGGGATACGCTCCAATGGACCATTAGGAGTATTAAAATATACCCTGTATTTGCTTCCATGAGGGATAGCAGGGCTATACTTCTTCATCCATGCTTTTCTTCCTTTTCGCAATTCTTTCCAGTAAGCAAGGGGAGGTTTTTTAGAACGGAATTTCTCACGCGAAACCGGATCATCTACAACACTAAAAACATCATATTCCTTGCCATTATCAATGACATCATAAGAAGGCAAGTTGTTCCCTGGCTCATCTTTGTGACTCTCTTTCCATGCATTGTACCGGGTTAATGCATCTGGTATTTCACCTAATTCTTCTTCGGTCTGGGGACCATTAGGGCCAAACATTTCTTCAAACAACTTAGCAGCCACTTCAAATGGAGATTTCATGAACCTGTCCTCTCCAGGCTCCCAGTATTCATCATCCATTTTTTTAAACAACTCTTTGATGTCGACACCACTGTCACCACTGTCATAATCATCTACATAATTGTACTCTTGAAAATAGTATTCATCTGGGGGCTCCCCTTCCCGGAGTTTATCTTCTGAAATGATCAACCAGTATCCATAGTCATCATGACCAAAGTATCCTTCTCTAGCACAGTTTTCTGTTGGAGACCAACCATTGAAATCACCAACAAGAGAGCAATAGCGAGCACCTGCACAGAGAGGGAAATGAAACAAAAAGGAAATGACAGTCCATGTTTTCAGGCTGTTATGTCCCCTTTAAGGCAGAACAAGATCAACAGATCTAGTAAAAGGACACCTTAGAGTTTGTGTACTGCAATTTAGGCAAAGGCCATATGCTTGTCTGTGCTAAACTTGGTAATCAATAAATATTATTTTATGATCCAGATTTAAATGCCAAGATCAGGGCAGGAGACATCTTTCTCCACTTGTATGGATGTGAGGTCCATTATTTATTAGTTTGATTGCATAATTCTTTAATATGAATTCACATAAAAAAAGTAGCTATCAAATGAAATATAACCCAAAGAAAAAGTGAACAGGATCATCATATTAGCAAAAAATGAGAGAGAAAAAAAAAATGTAGGGATCTAAACCATATTAAATGCATTAAAAGTGAGGATCAAAGGGCCTTGGTAAAGGATGAAGAGGTCAACGAAAATAGGAGAGTTTATTTTCAAAAATTATTAAATGACAAACACAATAAGAACACAGTTGTAAAAAGAACTGTTAGCATAAATGAGTGCAGAGGTCATAGATATTAGATACATTTGCAGGATTAGAATATCATAAATAAAAGAAACTTCAAAGAGGATGAAGCTAGGAAAGCCTTTACGACTAGATGGTATCCCGATAGAGGTTTGGAAGTGCATAGGGGAGATCAGCATTGACTGACAGACCAAATTGTTCAACAAGGTGCTGAGAACACAGAAAATACTAGATGAATAGAGGTAAAGTATTGTGGTACCTATTTACATTAACAAATAAGGCAAACAGAAATGTTCGTACCATTAAGGGATCAAACTTATGGGCTACACTATCAAGCTGTGGAAGATAATGATTGAGCTACAACTAAGGCATGAAACGAGTGTATTAGAAAATCAATTCAGTTTTGCTAGGGAGGTCAATAATTGATGTTATTTTCTAACAAGACAACAAATTGGGAAGTTAAGGGCGAAGGAAAAAGACCTCCACATGGTCTTTATTGATCGAGAGAAAGCTTATGATAGAGTAACTCAAGATTTAATTTGGTGGGTGTTCGAAAAGAAGAAGTCTCTAGATATTATATCAACTTGGTCAATGAGACCCGAAGAGGCGTCAACACAAAGTTAGAACTTTGGAGTGATGCTCTAGAATCTAAAGGTTTTAAAATTAGCCAGACTAAGAGTATATAGAAAGCAAGTTTAGTAATAATAGGAGTAGAGACGAGGAAGTAGTTAAGATTGATGGCCAAAAATACCAAAAAGAGCGCACTGTCGATATTTTGGTCGAAAATCCAGGAAAACGGAGAGATTGAGAAAGATGACACACATAGAATTAGAGCTGAGTGGGCAAAACGTAGATGTGCAACCAAAGTCTTATGTGATCGTCATATACTAATGAAGCTGAAGGACAAGTTCTATAGCACATCTATGAGACCAGCTTTACTTTATAGGGTGGAATATTGGACGATCAAGAAACAATATGCTCATAGAATGAGTGTAGCTGAGATGAAGATGTTGAGATGGATGAGTGGCCAGACAAGAAGGCATAGAATATGAAATGAATACATTCGACAAAACTTAGGTGTTCCTCCAATAGGCAAAAAGATGAGAGAAAGTAGACTTATGTGGCCTGGTCATGTGCAGCGCAGACCCAATACAGCACCTGTTACAAGGTGCGAGTTGGTTCAAGTGGAAAGCAGGCCAAAAAGGGGAAGGGGTAGACCCCAAACGATATGGTTGGAAGTAGTGAGAAAAGATTTGGGGATTTATGGCCTCGTTGAGGTATGACCCTTGATAGAGTAGAATGGCGAATCAGGATTCGTGCAGCCAACCCCAAATAGTTCGTAAAAGGCTCTAATGATGATGATGATGATAACACACACTAATTGAAAATGAAATGCCTAGAACTAATTGTAGTAGGATGGTCAATTGCAACCGACCTCAAATAGTTAGGACAAGGCTTTGATGATGATGATAGCTCCCCACTAGTTGAAAATGAAATGCATTGAACTAATTGAAGTAGTACGCAGCTCCATTAGTTTATAATGAATCATCTGAGCAATCTAGAAATAAACCAGTAAATTTCGATAATATCCTCGAAAATGTGGGAAGAACTTCAGAAAATTTACATTCAAGTTTAGAGGACAATGCATTTAAAATTCATAATTGAAATCTGGAGCACCAAACCAAGTGGAAGTATCAGCATTTTTTAAGTGGGTGAGAAACCATGAAAAGGTACCACCAATGTAAAAATTTAACAAATTGTGTTATGATATAGATATTTAATTTTTATCAAAGAAATGTGTACATCATGCATTGCAATCCCACCAAAGGAAAGGGTCACATATGCAGGATAGAGGTTTGTTATCAGCCTACATCTGACTGGTAACATAGGTGAAGGAATGACAAATAATAACCTCAAAATGGCATCTATTATTACAAGCAAACCAAAACAATAGAACTTGGTCCCAACCTCATAAAAATATCATATCAGGTTAAACAAGTTCTAATCTAATGCTTACCTGCCAAGCATCAACTGAGTAGGAATGGAGCAGAAACCGTCTTCAAGAAGACCATTCATGACCAACTCATTTCCATACTTCACCTCCACCTTATTACCAGCAAAAATGATGGAGTAACCTTCCTTAGCTACTCTAGAGACCTAAATAAAATTCTTCCTCATATCAGAAGCATAAAGAGTTTGTTTTAGGACCATGCTTTTGCCATTCTCAAAGTGAAGGACATAATCTCCAATACCCATAATTTCAATCTTCTAATTACCACCCATGCTTTTGTAGATTCCTAATGGAAACAGGATTAAAGTTTCTAGAGCCACCCTTGGTGTTTGACACATGGGCAGTCTGAGTCAAAACACCACGACCCTTCTTTACGGTCGGCTAGCATGGTCATTAGGACCACACAAGCATGCTCCCTATCACCCTTGGGATTCACATTCTTGGGTGCTCCACAATACTTTGCAATGTGCCCAAATTTCTTGTAGTTACAGCACAGAGTATTCTTTAGATCCTTCTTTTTCTTAGACCCATTATCCCCCTTTTGATTCTCATTATTTTTATTATTATTATTGCCCTTGCCCTTGCCCTTCTTCTTCTTGAATGAATCAGAGTTGGGTTTAAGATTTACCCGATTTACGGATTCATTCATGGCTGAAGTTTCACGAGTCAACATCCTTTCTTCTTTAGCATTAAGCTTGGTGCTGATCTCGTCCAACTTTGGCATGCTCTCTCTGGCAGTGAGGGCTGAAATGAAGCTTTCCCATGAGCCGGCAAAGAATTCAGCAAGTGGTGGACCTGGATGTTTTCACCTAGCTTTACTTGTGCTACCTCGAGACGAACTAGAGCTCTGAACTGTTGTACGTGTTTCGCTAATTTGCCTCCTCTCATTTTTACATCTGAGTATTGTTTCATTGCCATAGTTCTTTTAGTGAGCGAAGGCGTGGCATAATCAGCCTCGAGTCTCTTGTGAATCTCTTTCGTAGTCTTCAAGGGTTGACACTCAAGAGCACGTGTGTCATCCATGTCCATGAGTAGGAGCTGCTTAGCTAGCGTAGTTTTACGCTCCCACTGAGCAAAAGCATCTCTAATAGACTGTCTTTCATAAACATTCCCTGTTGGGGTAGGTGGGCAGTTATTAGTAAGCATCTGGCTAAGTCCCTCTTCGAAAAGGACATATCATGATTCTCTTTTCCAACTAGTATAGTTCTTCCTATCAAATTTTTCAGACTTGACGAGCTCAGCTATAAAACTTTTGGCTCCCATCTTTCTAGACTCAAAAAAGAACATAGAACTCCTAGACTACGACAGTAAAATATGGATGTCATGATACCAATGAAAGGTGTGGCTATATGGAACTCAAGGTATTAAATTCAAAAAAAACTCCTTTAACTTTTATTAACAAACCTGAATTCCACTTAGGCCACAATACATTGCTGTAAAGCAAAAAATAAAACCCTAAATACAACCTAAGATCTTTCCTTCTACTGCAAAAGCAAATAAACACAACCCAGAAACAATATCCAACCTTCCACTATGAATTTAAGTACAATATATGCTTCTAAACAATTACCAAAGGTATGCTAATATTATGAAATAAAATAAATAAAAACAGCCGAGAAGGCTTACTTGATCATGTCGAGGGTTACCCCCACAGGACTTGATACTCCCCACAGCAGATTCCATGACCAATGGTGCACTTATATCCTTTTGGTCTTGTTGGAATTTCAGTGATAGGAAACTTTCACTGGCAATACCTCTTCATCTGGGGGCTTGTTTGGTTCGTATGAAAACTTGCATCATGAAACAGTTTTCATATGAAACATACAGTTATGCACGTTTGGTTCGTGTTCAAAGCCAATGAAAATTTGTCCCATAGGGAAAAGTTTTACCACCACAAGGAGCAAATCGTGCGAAAGTAATCCCCACCTTACAAGGTGGGAAGTATGTTCCCAGGAATGGATCAGTCGCATGGACCGAAATAACATTATGTTTGAGTTTACTGCGAGGAGCTGAAACAAACAAAAAAAAGTAAAAGCAAACAAATGGGAAGGGCCTCTCTCACAAAAGCCTCGCCACTCCCTCTCAAAGCCCTAACTGCTCTCTCACAAAGCCTCCCTCGCCACTCCCTCTCAACCCCCTGCGTCCTCCCTCACAAATGCACAATCGAGGATCCATTTCAAAGCCTCATTCGAAATGTCATCTTCTTCGAGCAAGGATCCATTTGCAAGCCTTCATCTTCTTCAACAAGGCTTTTTTTTTTCATGTTTTGCTAGTATTCTTTTATGTTGTTTTGGTTTTTCTTCATCATAGTGTAAAGATTCTTCACCAAACAAGGTAGGGTTTCCCTCATACGAACCCTCATACAAAATACCTCATCTTCTTAAACAAGGGTATAGGTTGTATTCTTGTGATTTTCCTGGTTTATCCCTCTAGACAGTGCTGATTTAAAAAATCACCAATGCAAACATTTTTTTTTCCAAATGATTTCCCCATGGAAATTTGTTGCTTGTTTATTTTAAGCTTATTTTATTGAGTATAAAAGCACATTTTTCTATGTGGAAAAATGGGGGTATGGGTTTTCATTTGTTCTATGTTGTCTTTCTTTTTTTATATCTTGCTGTTTTTTTGGATAAAAGCACAATTTTGCTCTCTCTTTCTCTATAGAAGCACAATTTGCTCTCTCTCTCTCTC
>NW_006500178.1:4602632-4641549 GCF_000471905.2 Amborella trichopoda | reverse complement strand
GAGAGAGAGAGAGAGGGACCTCGCATTGAACACTTGGAGGTCATGTTCCTCTTTTTCTCCTTCATGTAAAGAGGGAGCATATGGGTTCATGTGTATTTTTGTGTGTGCATCTGTGTGGGTATGAGAGAGAGAGAGGCCGCACATCGAACACTTAGAGTCCATCTTCTTCTTACATGGCCCAAGAGATGGAGAGAGATAGGGCGTGAGAAGAACAATACCAGGCCTCACTTTTGTTTTGGTGGATTTTAAATTTCATTTTTTTGATCACTGACAATAAGCAAAGCCTAAATGATTCGAGGTACAAAAAATGGCAAAGAAAGAAGGTATCAGAAAGCTAAACTTGCAAAAAGATTTCGGCAGTTCATCAATGCTTGGGTAACTTAGATACCACCCAGAAATATTTAGGCCAACAACCACAAAGAGTGTAAAGTGCCACCAAGTAATAATATCTTTTTATACTTACAAATTACCCACACACCAAAAAACTGCATAAAATCTAAATTCTCACAAAACTAGCACAGGCAATACAGAAAAATGCACCAGTACCTATCAACAGAAGAAGAAAAGCAAGGAATTTACTGAAACCTACAGTGAAAAGCTGCAATGAAACCCCATGTGAAAAGAAAGGGATACAATGAAACAGAGTGGTTTCAAATAAAACAACAGAGAAATTCGATAGTGTAGAGAGAGAGAGAGAGAGAGAGGACCTTTCTCGCAGAAACTGAGAAAAATCCTTGTTAGAGATACCCTGCTTCGTCAAGAAACCGACAGGGTCGATGCCTTTGTCAGCGTCTGCTGCTTGAGAGCTTCGCCTCCTGGGCTTTCTCTGTCTATCGCTCTGTTGCTGCTCTGAAGCCATGCACGTCCATTTACAGGGAACCAATGGGCTCCTCCTTTGAAGGAGAAATGATTTACCTGCTCTTCTCTTAAAAAAGATAGAGCTTGGTAAAGATGACAGAAGACTTCCTCCATGAACATGTATGCGAGAGAAGGAAGGATTCCTAGAGAGGAAGAGAGAGGTTTGGCATTGAGGGGTAAGAGACGCCATTGCTAAGCAACAGTTTCTGAAGTACGAAAAAAGAGTTTCTCTGTCTAGATTTATGAAAAAAGAGTTTCTCTCTCTAGAATGGTCGAGTATAAGGAGGAGCAGCAGAGTACGTGTTGTTTTAAAGATAAGCAATGGCGCGATATACCCCGTCTTCGATACAAGAGAGCGAGTACGGTTTGTTTATTGGACAAGCTCCTATGCTTTCTTTCAACATAAAACTTATTTACTTTCCCTTATACACCATCCCATTTGAAAGGAGGGATAAGATTGCCCTCAATCATTTTATATTTTATATTTTATTTTTTATTTTTATTTTTTTATATAAACTATTTTTATACTAAAGTTCATACGCAATCCTTTATTAAACGCGTATTTGTAAAAAAAAAAAAAAATTTCAATAAAATAAAATGATCAAAATACGTTTGAAAGATTTGAAAGGTATTTTTGTCATTATATTTTGTAAGTGCCCAATTAGAAGACAGAACGTATCAAATATTATATTCATACAATTTGATAAAAAACAAATTAAAAATAAAATATTATGATATGGCGGATCTAGAAATCAAACGATAAGTGAATCACTTGATCAAAATTGGACGGCTGGATGGTAGAGGATGCATACATCTTTTATGTTGTAGGGGAAGTATAGATACCCTCCCCTTATACAACCATCCCATTTGAAAGGAGGGATAAGATTGCCCTCAATATTTTATATTTTATTTTTTATTTTTTATATAAACTATTTTTATGCTAAAGTTCATGCCCAATCCTTTATTAAACGCGTATTTGTAAAAATATATATATATATATATATCTCAATAAAATAAAATGATCAAAATACCTTTGAAAGATTTGAAAGGTATTTTTGTCATTATATTTTGTAAGTGCCCAATTAGAAGATAGAACGTATCAAATATTATATTCATACAATTTGATAAAAAACAAATTAAAAATAAAATATTATGAGATGGCGGATCTAGAAATCAACCGATAAGTGAATCACTTGATCAAAATTGGACGGCTGGTTGGTAGAGGATGCATACATCTTTTATGTTGTAGGGGAAGTATAGATACCTTCCCCTTATTTATTAAGGGGATTGCTTGAAAAGAGACTTTTTTGTATTACAAGGATGTCACAATTATCACATTCATCATCATCATTCTAGTTTTTTTTTTCCAATTAAATGGGGTCGACTACACGAACCTTGGTATGTCATTCTGCTTTGTTAAATGTCACAACTATCTCGCTCATTAGATGTTAAATTGGATAATTTGGGTTGAGTTGAAGTTTGAGAAGTTGTTTTTTGAACTTTGTATCTATTTAATAACATGTGGGATTTGAATAAAGTTGTAACTTTAAACAATCCAATTAAGATGCACCTCTAAATTTTATCATAAATATAATTTTGATATAAAAAATTATTAGTGTGGCTTGATATTCTATTTCATATGTACTTACCAAATTTTAAACTCTAGAAATGGTTCAAATCAAGTAGATCTACAAACACATGAAGATCTTGAAAATGGACGCTCCAAATGATGTGTTGCAAGATATACTATTTCACTGACTTGAAATATTTTTTCATTTTTATAGTCAAACATCTCGATGTTGAGATGATTAATTAGAGGGTTTTCCAATATCCAAACAACATTTTATGATAGATTTTTTAGGTGCATCTTTAATTCAACATTTTAATGTTGCAATCTTATACAAATTTTTTCCTTTAACAACACTCTTACAACTACCCATTTTGAAATTGGAAGGACAAAAGTAATTATAGCCTCATTTTACAAAAGGTAAATGGTCTCTTTATATACTTGTTTTTTATTAAGAGAGAAAATACAATTTATTTATTAATTTAATGGGAGATTTAATTATTGAATTCAGAAAACTTGTCAACCACATCAAAGATAGAATCCATACCTCAAAGCATTTTTGGCAAGCCTAAAATGAAGTCTATACTTTTCAAAAGATAGAAGTTTGGGCATGAAAAGATGTTGGAGATTCGAATACCCGAAACCCCAAATTAACTATTTATTGAATATCACACACTCAAAACATGCTCAAAGAATCATGAGCAGCAATTTTAAAAAAAATAAATAAGAGACGAAATGACAAATCATGAGAGGAAATAAAAAAGATAAACCACAAAACCAAATAAAATGTGGTTCACCTTGTAGGACTATGTCCATGGGCAAGCCAGCAAGTAAAATTCCACTATCAAAGATAAATTTACAAAGCGTATATAGTGTTACCTCAATAGAGAAAACCGATGAAAATCAACACCAAAATACCTTCTTGAAACCACTAAAAACCCACGATTTGCCCCGTAGTTCTCTTCAAATGATTCAAAAACTTGAGCAATACAAGCTCACATAACAAAAGAAGGGTAAAAAATCACCTTCCTCACCTCTTTCCCTTTCTCCCCGTTACCAAAAGAAACCCTAATATTTTCTAGGGACAAAGAGAAGAGAACAAAGAAGGCAAAATCGTAGGCCCAAATGTGCCTTTTACAACTTTTACCTGTCTTTTTTTTTTTTGTAATAATGAAACCCTAACAAATATGTAAAAGACAAATGCATCTATTGTGATTTTCTATCACCATTAACAATCTCAACCTTGATAGTATATCACCTACTTACCTTACCGAACTTCAGTGAAAAGAATTATTATTGATTTCTTCTAATTTGCCTCCATTGCCGAATTTTCACAAACACTTCACCTCAATATTTATCCACCTCAAACCATGTATCCGTCAAATTTCGCTATTATAGTGCACAAAACCACATGCTCGGATACTACTTGTTGGAGATTCAAATACTTGAAACCCCAAATTAGCCATTCATCGAGAAGATCACATACTCAAATACAAAATATGTAAAATTAACAATTTGATAACAAGCTCAAGGAATCATGTGCAACAATTTAGAAAAAATAAATAAAAGATAGAATCACCAATCATGAGAGGAAATACAAGAGACAAATCACAAGACCAAAGATAGCCTAGTTCACCCTGGAGGGCTGCGTCCAAGGGCAAGCGGTAAGTATATTTCGACTATCAAAGGGAAATTTACAACTACAACACCAAATTTAACATGGTTCACCCTATAGGGCTACGTCAACAGCTAAGCTGACAAGTAAATTTTACTGCCACAGATAAATTTACAAGAAGGATACAGTGTTACCTCAATGGAGAAAACATGTGAAAATCAACACCAAATTACTCTCTTGAAAGCGCCCAAAATCCACAATTTACACCGTGATTCTATCCAAGAAAATGAGCAACACAAACTAATATAATATTTCCATTAAAAGGGATAAGAAAGCACCTTCCTCACTTCTTTGCCTTTTTCCCATTACCAAAAGAAACCCTAACCTTTTCTATAGAGAGAGAGAAGCAAAAACCAAGAGGGCAAAATCGTAGGCCCTAAATAAGTTGTTTACAACTTTTATCTAAGCCACTTTTTTTTTTAATAAAAACAAAAATCCTTAACAAATATGTAAAAAAATAAATGCGTCCAAGGTGATTTTCTATCACCATAAACAACCTCCACCTTGATAGCAAATCACCAACTCCTCTTGTTGACCTTCATTGAATAGATTTCTTGATTTCTTCTAAAATGCTACTATTGTAGAATTTTCATAAACACCTTGCCTACATATTTCCCCACCTCAAACCATGTATCCATCAAATTTTGCTATTTCTCCCAAATTTATTGCTCAAAAGATATTACTCTGATACCACTTGTTGGATATTCGAATACCAGAAACCCCAAATTCCGTTCACCAAATATCACACACTCAAACCCAAAATAGGTAAAATCGATTGTCCAATAGCAAGCTTAATAATCATGTGCAACAATTTAGAAAAAAATAAATAAGTGATGGAATTACCAATCATGAGTGGAAATAAAAGAGACAAACAACAAGAACAAATTTAACGTGGTTCACCCTATAGGGCTCGTGCACAGGCAAGCCGACAAGTAAAATTCCACTATCGAAAATAAATTTATAATAATGATATAATGTTATCTTAATGGAGAAAATCAGTGAAAATCATCACCAAAATACATTCTTGAACCACCAAAAACCCACAATTTTCCCCATGATTCTCTTCGCATTATCCAATACTTAAGCAATATGAGCTCATATAATATCTTCATAAAAGAGGACAAGAAATCACCTTCCTCACCTCTTTCCCGTTCTCTCTGTTACTGAAAGAAATCCTAACATTTTATAGAGAGAATAAAAAATCGAGAAGGCAAAATCGTAGGCCCCAATTGTAACTTTTACAAAATCGTAGGTTCCTTTTTTTTTGTAGCAAATTACATATTTGCCTTGCCAATTACAAAGTGATTCTCTATCACCATTAACAATCTCCACCTTGATAGAAAATTACATATTTGCCTTGTTGACCTTCACTACATAGATTTATTGATTTCTTCTAACTTGCCTCCATTATAGAATTTTCACAAACACGTTGCCCTCAATTTTCTCCACATAAACCATGCATCCCTCCAATTTTGCTATTCTCCCAAATATATTGTACAAAACCCAATTTTCTGATACCACTTGTTAGAGACTCCAATACTCGAATCCCCAAATTAACTGTTCATCGAATATCACATGCTCAAACCCAAAATATGTGAAATTGGAACTAAAATATGTGAAATCAATAATATGATAACAAGCTCAAGGAATCGTATGTAAAAATTTAGGAAAAATACGAAAGAGATATAATCACTAATCATGAGAAGAAATAAAAACGACCAATCATGACACCAAATTAACATGCTTCACACTGTAGGGCTACATCCATGGGCAAGTTGGCAAGTAAAATTTCATTTTTAAAGAAAATTTTACTAGTCGGATACAATGCTACCTCAATAGAGAAAACCAATGAAAATCAACTCCAAAATACCTTCTTGAAACCACCCAAAATCCACGATTTACCATGTAATTCCCTTCGGATGATCCAATAACTTGAGCAATACAAACTCACATAATCTCTCCATAAAAAGAAACAAGAAATCACCTTCATCACCTTTTTTTCTTTCACCCCATTACCAAAAGAAACCTTAATATATTCTAGAGAGAGAGAAGAGAAAACCAAGAAGGCAAAATTGTAGGGCCCAAATGTGCCTTTTACAGATTTTATCTAAGTCAATTTTTTTATAGTAAGAAAAAAAAGGCCCTAACAAATATGCAAATGACAAATTTATCTAAAGTGATTTTCTATCACTATTAACAATATCCACCTTGATAGCCAATCACATACTTGCCTTGCCTCATTGAATATATGATTGATTTCTTCTAACTTGTCTCCATTGTAGAATTTTAAATAACATCTTCCCTGCATATTTTTCATTCTCAAACTATGTATTCATCCAATTTCACAATTCTCCCAAATATATTGTACAAAACCTAATGCTTCGATACTACTTGTTAAATATTCAAATATCTGAAACCCCATATTAACCATTCATCAAATATCACATATTCAACCCCAAAATGTGTGAAGTCGACAATTCGAACAAGCTCAAGGAATCGTGTGCAACAATTTCGGAAAATAAATAAGAGATGGAACTACTAATTACGATATGAAACAAAAGAGACTAACCACAACACCAAATTTATCGTGGTTCACCCTATAGAGCTACATCCACGAGCATGCCGACAAGTAAAATTCCACTATCAAAAAGAAATTTATATGGTGGATACAGTGTTACCTTAATGGAGAAAACATGTGAAAATCAGCACAAAAATAACTTCTTAAAACCACCTAAAACCCTTGATTTAGCTTATGATTATCTTCGAATGATCCAATAACTTGAGTAACACAAGCTTACATAATCTTAAATAAAAAGAGAAAAGAAATCACCTGCCTCACCTATTTTCCTTTCTCCCCATTGTCAAAGTAACTCTAACCTTAAGAAGAGAGAGAAAAGAAAACCAAAAAAGCAAAATCGTATGCCCGAAATGGGTCTTTTACAACGTTTACCTATTGCACCGTTTTTTGTAGTAACAAAAAAAAATCCTAACAAATATGCAAAAGATAAGTGCATCCAAGGTGATTTTTTATCACCATTAACAATCTTTACCTTTATAGCAAATCACCTACTTGCCTTGCCGACCTTCATTAAATAGATTTATTGATTTTTTTCTAACTTGCCTCCATTTGTAGAATTTTCACAAACACTTTGTCTCAATATTGCTCTACCTTGAACCACGTATCCATCAAATTTTTCCATTCTCCTAAATAAAGTGCAGAAAACCAAAGGCTCTGATACCACATGTTGGAGATTTAAATACCCAAAACCTCAAATTAACCGTTTACCGAATATCACACACCCAAACCTAAAATATGCAAAATCGACAATTTGATAACAAGCTCAAGGTATCGTGTGCAACGATTTAAAAAAAATAAACAAAAGATGGAACCACCAATCACGAGAGGAAATAAAAGAGTAACCACTACTCCAAATTTAGCTTGGTTCATCTTAGTGGTTAGGCTCCTCGGTCTTGCCCTCTAGGTTGGGTCGACTCAGTGGTGTGGTCGCAGGTTCGAGACGGACCCAAGATCGGAGACCGCTCTCTCACGAACCGCGTAGGGAGGATGCGGGCAAGAAAACCAACCGATGAGAGATGAATTTGAAGGTCGCGAAGCTGGATTTACCTCACGTGGGTCTGTGATACGTTCAGGCTAGCTAGTGTGGGTGCCCTCTTAGATCACGAAGAAAGCCCCCCAAGTCTGAGACTGGTTCAGACTCATCTCCCTTGGCCTCCTTTCTTCTTTCCTGCGACCACACACAGACATAAGAATATCTAGACAAGTGGGTCAAGGGACTCGGGCTTGTCTAGGTGCGGGCGTATGCATACACGCACATCCGAGAGGAAAAGTGCAAAGGCGATAGAGACGAATGGTAGGAGGTGTCATTGGTTCCTTATCAATCCAGCAGCCTTATGACACCTTCTTAATGAGAAATACCCATGACGTTTTGAGTACATGGGGAAAGAGTAAAGAAAGATGACGATAAAGGAGAAGAAGGAAAGAGATAGAAGAAGAGAAGAAGATTACAGAGGAGATGTAGGAGATAGAAGATGAAGAGGGAGAAAGAAAATCAGAGATAGAGCGAGTATAGAAAGTGAGAATGAGGAAGGAGAGGAGAAGATGAAGAGAATAGAGATGATATAGAATAGAGAAAATAGAGAGTAGAGGAGTAAAGGAGAGATATGGACGGCGGCTTGTGCTGCCGTCAGGGGAAGGGAGATAGATGAAGAAGCGATACAGGCGGCGACTTGTGTTGCCATCAGAAGAAGGGAGACAGATGAAGGAGAGATATCGGCGGCGGCTTGTGCTGCTGTCCAAAGAAGGGAGACAAATGAAGGAGAGATACAGATGGCGGCTGATACAGTCGTCTGGGTTAGTGATAGAGGAGAGAAAGAAGAAGGAGATAATATGGAAAAAGGAGAAGACAAGGAAGGGGAAAGAGCGAGAAGGAAAGAAATAAGGGAACGGGGAAATGAAAGAGAAACATAGACGGCGGTTTACGTTGTCGTCCTGGGGGAGAGAAGAGAGAGAAGGAACAAGGCATAAAAGAGAAGAAGAGAGAAGAGATGAGGAAAGGACGTAGATAGTGGCTTGCACAGTCATCCGGGGAAGGGATGAAAGAAGAGGAGGGGGAGAGGAGAGAGGAAGTGAGACAGTAAAGTGAAAAGAAAAAGGGATAGGAGATAGAAGAGAGAGAAAAAAGAGAGAGAGGAGGGGAGAAGAGAAAAAGAGGAGAGAGAAGAAAGAGAAAGAGAGAAGGGAGCAGAAAGAGGGAGAAAGAGGGAAAAAAGAGAGGAAAAAAGAAAAAGAGGAAAAAAGGAGAGAGAAGAAAGAAGAAAAGAGGGGAAAGAGAGAAAGGATGAGGAGAGAGAGAAGTAGGGGGAAGATGAGAGAAAGAATGAGGATGGAGAAGAAAGAGAGAAAGAGGAGAGAGATAAAGAATGAGGAGAGAAAAAAGAGGGAAAGAGGAAAGAGAAAAAAGAGGGGAAGAGGAGAACAAAAGGATGAGGATAGAGAAGAAAGAGGGAAAGAGGAGAGTGAAAAAGAATGAGGAGAGAGAGAAGAAGAGGGAAAGAGGAGAGAGAGAGAGAATGAGGATAGAGAAAAAAAAGGAAAGAGGAGAGGGAGAAAGAATGAGGAGAGAGGAAGAGGGTAAGAGGAGAAAGAGAAAGAATGAGGAGAGAGAAGAAAGATGGAAAGATGAGAGAGAGAACGAGAAGAGAAGAAAGAGGGAAAGTGGAGAGAGGAAAAATGAAGAGCGTGAACAAAGAGAGGAGATAGAAGAAAGAGAAAGAGAGGAGAGAGAAGAAGCGGGGAAGGAGAAAGGGAGAGAACGAAGTGATGGTTGAGACTTGCCACTTTGGGAAAGACTCAGACCACCGTTCGGAAGGAGAAGGAGAAGAAGGGGAGGAAAGGCGAAGCAACGGTTGAGACTTGTCACTCCGAGAAAAGGCTCAGACGGCCGTTCGGTGGAGACAGAGAAGAATGAGAAAGAGAAGAAAGAGAGGAGAGAGAAGAAAGAGGAGGAAGGAGGGAAAAAGGAGAGAGGAAGAAAGAGAGAAATGATTATAAAGAAGAAAGAGGAGAATGACAGGGCCAGCAGCTTGACTGCTGGCCCCTCACCTCGCACGTGGGAAGAGAGAAAGTTACCTAGTGTATTCGCTCAGCCACTAAGACCAAGGGCAATGGGCAAAAATATTCTCTCATCTCTCTGTAAAGAACAAAACGACATTAATTGCAATAAGATGGAATTATTTACTAGAAGCAATCGAGAGTTACACCAATAGATCAAGAGATGATCCCCAAGCTAAAAGCCTCTCTGAGAGATCAAAAGAAGACCGTTGAGTTATTACATGCTAGGTATTTATAGACAACCATGGGAAACATTGGTGGATACCAAAAAATTAACCTAATTGCTGAAAAATATATTTTTTGTTGAATTAAATAAATGCTAAAAGTGGGAGCAAAATGGTAATTTTGTCTATTGCCCGTAACAAGCTGAGTAATTCCAAATGAGTCCCTGCCATGGCCATGAGTTCATGTGAACCTCTTGTGGCTGTCATGGGGTCCTTCCGGCCACTGTTCGGCCAAAATAGTATCAGTAACTTGGAGAGCTCAATGAGAGGATCATTTTGATATAAGTTTTAAGCCATGAATCGAGGTTTTCAGCTACTAACTCCGAGCGGCAAAATAGTGAAGATCTTGGGAGTTTTGGATCCAAGATCTCCCTTGTTTTTTGATTGTTTTTCTCGATTTCTTTGCTGTAGATTGACGAGCAAGTCATCCTGAACATTTTGCAACAAGAATGACTCAATTTGGCGTCTGAATGATCATTTTCTCAATTTAGGAATTTTGGTCGGAATTGGGAATCCGGTAGCCAAAAATTGCCTTTTCTTTGTCCCTGAAATACGATGAATCCGACTGTTCATCATGCGCGACGTTTGGCCTGAATGGAGTTCTTGACCTTGGGGTCGTGATGCATCCATTCTTAGGTCGATCGAGTATGCAGGCGTCATGATCCAGTCATTTGATCAAAGGGATTTTCTTATTCAAATTTCCTACAACTTTTACTTTTTCCATGGTGATCTTCTCTCTTTGATTTCTCTCGGCTCAAGCTACGCCATCAGGCGAGCCATATGTCAAAACAGTTGGGCCGACAAGATGAACATCCTCCCAAAGTTAGGGCTTATTCCGACTTGGGATGAAGGAGATACAATCATGGAAAATTCAGCCTAAAATTGGAAAGCACAGTTTCCATAAGTGGACGCTGGTTCTCCGAGGGTGCACCAGGATTGCGTGCGACCTACCCATTTTTAGTATGTTGGCCACAGGTTGGTTCAAGGGTGTTCGAATTGCTTGAAATTTGGTAATCGAGGGTTTTCGAACCTTCTGAATCCAACGGATGCGATCTGGTGGTCGTTTGAAGCTCAATAGGGCCATAGTTGCAGGGTCTCGTTTTAGTATGATAGAGGCAAAATTATGAAAACGAGCTTGGCATTTGATCCACCTTAGTCTTGTCGGATTGTGACAAGACTTAGCAAGCGTTCTTGCGGGACCCTTAGCCACGTTTTGGAGCTATTATGGGATCATCAGAAATTACACTCAACATAAGGGCTTATTGGCCTACTGCTTCCATAGTCTACATGCATTCTTGGTTTCTGTCGTCTTAGGTTACAAACTACTCTCTCCTTATGCGAATCGGGGATAACAAGTATCGGAAAATACACTTCAACACTTATAGGACTACATCCATGGGGAAGTCAGTAAGTTAAATTCCACTATCAAAGAAAGTTTTATAAGGAAGATACAATGCTATATCAATGGATAAAACCGATAAAAATTATCACCGAAATAACATCTTAAAACCACCAAAGCCCATATTTACCTCGTGATGCTCTTCGGATAATTTAAGTACTTGAGCAACACAAGCTCCCATAATCTCTTCATAAAAAGGGACAAGAAATTACGTTGCATACCTTTTTTCCTTTTTCCCCGTTACCAAAAGAAGCCCTAACCATTTCTAGGGAGCGAGAGAGAGAGAATAGAAAACCAAGAAGGCAAAATCATAGGGGGCCAAATGTGTCTTTTACAACTCTTATCTAAGTCACTTTTTTTTAGTAACAAAAAAAACCCTAACAAATATGCAAACGACAAATGCATCTAAGGTGATTTTCTATCACACTAACAATCTTCACCTTCATAGCAAATCACCTACTTACATTGGCGACCTTCATTGAATAGATTTATTGTTTTCTTTTAACTTGCCTCTATTGTGGAATTTTCACAAACCCTTTGTCTCTATATTCCTCCAGCTCTAACCATGTACCCATCAAATTTCGTCATTCTCCCAAATATTGTACACAAAACAAAATTCTTTGATACCACTTGTTAGAGATTTGAATACCCGAAACCCCCAATTAATCATTCATTGAATATCACACGCTCAAATCCAAAATATGTGAAATTGATACTTCGATAACAAGCTCAAAGAATAGTGTACAACAATTTAGAAAAAATAAATAAGAGATGGAATCACCAATCATGATAGGAAATAAAATAAACAAACCACAATATCAAATTGAATATTTTCACCCCGTAGGGCTAGTCCAAGGGCAAATTGGCAAGTAAAATTTTATTATCAAATAAAAATTTACAAGGAGGATACAATACTATCTCAATAGAGTAAACCAGTGAAAATCATCACAAAAATACCTTCTTGAAACCACTCAAAACCCATTATTTACCTTGCGATTCTCTTCGTTTGATCCAAGAACTTGAGCAACAGAAGTTCACATAATCTCTCCATAAAAAGGGGACAAGAAATCATCTTCCTCATCTCTTTTCCTTTTTCCCAATTACTAAAAGAAACCCTACCTTTTTTTAGGAAGAGGTAGAAGACAAAACCAAGAAGGTAAAATCATAAGCCCAAAATGTGCCTTTTAAGACTTTTATCTATGCCAATTTTTTGTAGTGACAAGTAAAACCCCTAATAAATATGTAAACGACAAATGCATCTAATGTGTTTTTTTATCATCATTAACAATATCCACCTTGATAGCAAATCACGTGCTTTCCTTGCCGACCTTCATTGAATAGATTTATTGATTTTTTCTAACTTGTCTCTATTGTGGAATTTTAATAAACAATTTACCTCCATATTTCTCTACCTCAACCATGTATTCCTCAAAATTTGCCATTATCCCAAATATATTGTACAAAACCTATTGATTTGATATCACTTGTGTGAAATTCAAATACACGAAACCCCAAATTAACTATTCATCAAATATCACACACTTGAACCCAAAATATGTGAAATTGACAATCCGATAACAAGCGTAATGAATTGTGTGCAATAATTTAGGAAAAATAAATAAGAGATAGAATCACCAAACATGATCAGAAATAAAAGAGACGAATTATACCAGTAAATTAAATGTGGTTCACCTCATAGGGCTTCGTCCATGGGCAAACGGGTTAATAAAATTCCGCTATCAAAGAGAAATTGACAAAGTGGATACAATGCTAACTCGATGGAGCAAACCGATGAGTATCATCACCAAAATACCTTATTGAAACCACTCAAAACCCATGATTTACCCTATGATTCTCTTCAAATGATCCAAGAATTTGAGCAACACAAGCTCACATAATCTCTCCATAAAAAGGGGCAAGAAATCACCATCCTCACCTCTTTTTGTTTCTCCCTATTACCTAAACAACTCCTAACCTTTCTAGACAGAGAGAAGACAAAACCAAAAAAACAAAATCATTGGCCTCAAATGTGCCTTTTACAACTTTTATCTACGTCAGTTATTTTTTTTTTTTGTGTGACAAAAAAGTCCCTAACAAATATGCAAAAAGCAAATGCATCAAAGGTCATTTTCTATCACCATTAATAATCTCCACCTTAATGGCAAATTACCTACATGCTTAACCGACCTTCATTGAATACATTTATTGATTCTTCTAACTTGCCCCTATTGTAGAATTTTTACTCGTTGCCTCAATATTTCTCCCTCTCAACCATGTATCCCTCAAAATTTTCTACTGTGCCAAATATATTATGCAAAACCTAATGTTCCGAGACCACTTGTTAGAGATTCAAGTTATCGTTCACCAAATATCACACACTAAAACCCAAAATATGTGAAATCAACAATCCAATAACAAGCTTAAGGAATTGCTTGTAGCAATTTAAGAAAAATAAATATGATATAGAATCATCAATCACAAGAGGAAATAAAATAGACAAACCATAATACCAAATTTAACGTGTTCACCCCGTACGACTACATCCAAAAAGAAATTCCCTAAAAGAGAGTGTTTTCAATATCTTTGGTCAATAATCTAGAAAAATGAAGAGTTTAAGGATGATGTTGCACACAAATTATAGTAGGTGGGTGAAGTAGAAATGTACAACTAGAATTTTATATGGTCGTTGCATAACGATGAAGCTGAATAGAGTTCTATAAAACAAATGGGAGACTATCTTTATTATATGGGGTAAAATGTTGGGTGGCCAAGAAGCAACATACCCATAGGATGAATGCAGTATAGATGAGAATGTTGAGATGGATGAGTGACAAGATAAAAAAGGATAGACTTTAGAATGAATATATTCGAGGGAACTCATGGTAGCTCCAATAGGCGACAAGATAAGGGAAAATAGACTTAGGTGGGTTGGCCATGTATAGTGCATACCCAATACAATACCAGTTGGGGGTTCCATTTGATTCAAGTTAAAGGCTATAAAAGGGCAATAGAAAGGCCTAAAAGAACATAGATAGAAGTAGTAAGAAACGATACTTAGACTTATGGTCTTAGGTATAACCATTGATAGAGCAGAACAACGGGGCATGATTCGTATAGCCAACCCCTAATAGGTGGAATAAATATATGATATTGATGATGATAACAGAAGGCTCTAAAAGGGCCAGCGGAATGTCCAAAAGGACAAGGATGAAAATATTGAGAAAAACTATTCGAAATTATGGTCTTCCAAAGGGTATGATTCTTGATAAAGTAGAATGACAAAACATGATTTGTGTTCCCGACTCTAAATAGTTGGGATATCACTCTAATGATGATGATGACGATGAAGTAAAAAGTAAATATTGTTTATTTTTATATTTTTAATTACAAATTGTTATTCATCTTTGCATAATTAAGCCATAATAAATAAGGCTTCCTTTGATGTATAGGCAATACTACATTTCTGATTTTTGCGTTTTGTTATGTCAAGAAACAGTAGGAGATATGATAACGTCTTAATGTTTTTGCATTTTTCAATTATGATATTTGTTCTAGTAATTTTTTAAAATTTAAAAATATGTGAATTGTTTCCTATCCTAAACACAATATATAGATAATCTCTATATATCCACATGGTGCTTACTTCTTCATCACACCCGTTGTGGACAGGTTCTCTCTAGGAGCATGTTTAGGTGGTGTGAATTCACTGCACCAAATGACCTACCCAAGATAAGTGTAAACATCACTTTTTGTAGTTTTGCCCTTATCACTAAAAACAGGGATCATCATACAAGAATAGTTTACTGTAGCAGTTCACCCACATCAAATATCAAATTGTGTGGGATCATCTTATAAAGTTTCGCTGTGTGATTTAGATACCATAAATCGCAACAATGCATTGTTTTGATGTCCTAGTAATCATACCAAACCAATAGCTGGCCATCCTGATCCCAATATTGAAAAGCTATATGGATTGTATACTATAAGATCGTTTACTTTTGGTAAAAGGATGTCATAATACATTTAGCCATTAGATATGAATTCCAACAGCCTAACGTTCACATAGTTCGAGGAATTTTATTGACTTCCTTATACCAAAAGTAAATGATCTCATTGTATACAATTCCAAAAACTATATCACGGTCCCCATGATATAGTTTCGAATAGACCTTTTGAAAATGGAAAATCATTGTTTACCCTCCATACATTTAGGGAGAAAAATGGTGCAGCTTGGTCTGCTCCAAGCCTTCAACTATTTATGGGTGAGCCCCATTCATGGCGGATTAAATCTAAAATGCTCTCATGAAAAGATTTTATCGAGAGAGAATGAAAAATACAGTTAAACCTAAAGAGAGGCCTTTGAAATTTCAAGAACAAGAAGATGAAGGTGGTGACAACTTTGTAGATTGTTTTTTTTTTTTTGGGGACAAAGATCGAGGTAGGATTCACTCTGGCTGTTGAAGCTCTTCAAGCTGTGTATGATTCTAATGAAGTGGTTAATGCAAATGCAAAGAAATGGATGCATGGTTATTTGAGCAGGAGAACTAATGCTTGTAGACATGAGTTTTCTATTTAGAGGGTGAAGCCTATTGGGTTTAAGGGTTGATGGGGCTCGAGAGAGAGATCATTTTTCATTAATTATAGATATTTAAGGCAGATAGAATTGAAATTGAGAAAAAAATCAAATAAAACATACAAATGAACATTTCCCAGTTTCAATTGAGATACCATTTTCTCTAGTTGCAATTGAGAACATAAAATTTGGAAACTCCTATTTTTTTGTGTCAAACTAGCCCTATCTTATATCAATTAAGGGAAAAATTTATATAAGGTTGCAACCCGAAAATGTAGAATCACAGACGCACCTCAAAAATTTATCGGATCGACATCGAGATGTATGAATATGAAAAAAAAACAAAAAATTGAATCCGAGAATAGTGCATCTTGCAACACGTTATCTAAACCATCCGTTTTCAAGATTTTCATATATTTATAGATCTACTTGATTTTAAGCATTTTTGGAATTTAAAATTTTCTAATTAGATATGAAAATAGATTTTAAGATAATCCTGAATTTTTTAGAACAAAATTAAATGTTATGATAAAATTTGGAGGTGCGCCTTAATTAGATTGTTTAAGGTTGCAACCTTATAGAAATTGGACCCATCATTTAATTACCATAGATGCTAGCAGACAATAAATAAATGTTTCACCTGTTTTCCATATAAGCTAGGGTATGTTTGACAAACATAAGTTAAGGTCTTTTTCATGAGTAGTACTATGGTAGCAGTGAATTACTAGTAATAACAGATGAATCCAAACATGCCTTTTATCTATGGGTGGCTTGAAGGTGGGCAATATTTAAAGACACCTTTTCTTTCACGAAGGCATTAAACAACTCACTTTTATGTGCACATGTTACCGTCCAAACCCCAATATTGGGGATATGCAAACGAACCTTTTGGTCTTATAATCATCATCATCATAAAATTTTTTTAATTAATTGGGGTTGGCTATGGTCTGCCATTCTGCTCTATTTAAGGCCATACCCTTACTGGGGCTATAAGTCCTTATATCCTTTAAATTACTTTCAACCAGGTTTTTTTAGACCTATGCCCTTGGCCTTTTTCAATCCTTCCACTTGAACTAACTCATACCTCCTAACAGATGTTGTATTAGGTCGACGCCACATATGGCCAACCACCTAAGTCTACTCTTTCTTATATTATCGCTTATTGATGCCATATCTAATCCTTTGGATCTTATAATTATTTTATTAAATAAAAAATTGATAATTTACCCTATTTAAAACATACTCCACACGGGACTTCTACTAAGAAAGTCCTCTCACTATATGTCTTGGTATTGTTTTTCTTCACATCAACCCTCCTTATGACCTTACAATAGCACTTATAACCAAAATGCCTCTCAAAAATAAAAAGTAAAAAAAAAATAAAATAAATAAATCAATCGTTTCACTCCATCTCCCTATATTTTTCTCTTTCTAAAGCTCTCTTCCCTTCTTCTTTGTCTCTATAAATCGAAATTTTCTTCTCTTCTATCTGATGTGGCTCATGTTCCCTTTCCAAGGGTTGTACACGGATTATCCTTGTAATATATTTTTTAATTTTAATAAAACGGATAGGAGCTCGTCGTCCTTACGGATTCACCCAAAAACAAACAAAAAATCAAGACTGGAATTCCCTACTTTTGGTCCTCACCTCCCAAACCTCTATTTTCTTCCCTCCCTCTAGTTCAAACGCCATTAGAGGCAAAGAAAGAGAGAAAGGAGAAGAGGAAGCGAGAAAAAAAAGAGGACAGTTTTTTAGAACTTCAGTTTTTTAGATCTAGACTTTTTAATACTTCCTTGCTTTCAACCAGAAAAAGATAGCAAATTTAGAGAGAGAATTTGTAGAGATAGAATGTATATATTCTTATCGGGCTTCTACCATTTATCAACATGGGATTGTATATTATGCAACTATTTATCTTGAGGAAAAATTTCATTCAATGGTTGTATATTAATATAATGTAACGACTTTCAAAAACTATGTTAATAGATTTTGTTTGATCTCAAAATTTAAATGTATACCCTTTTCGTTTCATTGAATAATCACAAAAGAATAAATTGAAAATACACACTAGAAAGTGTTATTTAAGCCCAATCAATATAAGCCATCCATTTTGTTAAAGTGCTTAGATCTAGGACTTAGAAGGATTTTTACTCTTTCAAAATTTTTAGATAGCTTTGGTATCATTAGATGAACAATGTTGAAAGAGAACAAAAATAGTTTTGAGTAGTTCGTAAAGGCCTAGATTTTGAAATTGACCACATGGACGGTCTAGATTCAATGTTGGAGGGGACTCATTTTAACTATGATGCAAATTCAATTTTTTTATTTTTTTTGGAAACTGACTATTAGGATGAAGAGTGGGTCTGGGCAATTTTTGGGGTGATGGAAATGCTACAAACATGATTTTTTAGAAGTATGGTTGTATTATATTACTATACAACCATTCATGAAATCATTCCCCATTTATTTTTATTACAAGGGGAACACAACTACTTGTAGCCATTAGATGTCAAATTGAATGTTTTGGGGTGTGTCATAGAGTTTGAAAATAAAATTTTGAACTTTGAGTCTAGTCAATGACACTCTTAGAGCCATCCAATTTGAAATTTGACAGACAAAAGTAATTGTAAACTCATTTTCCAAAAAATAAATGATTTTCTTATATACTTTCCCTATCAACATAGACTAAAAAAAAGAGGCTAAAAGTGACACCAATGGTGTGAGAACAAAACTTATGCATTTTCTTTCTCTATTTCAAACCTTGAATAAGTGTTGGAATTTCACCACCTTTTCCTACACTAGGAGGCTTGCCCCAAATATAAATAAAAACTTATGAGAACCTCCACTCTCCATTGGATTCTATGTTCTCCTCCTTTTAAAGAACTCATTTTTAAACACGGGATGTATACAATAAGGTCATTAACCTTTGATATAAGAAAATTACAATTACTTATACCATCTAATGTAAAATTAGGTGTGCCACAAAGTTCGAAAAAACTTCTTTTAAAGTTTGAGCTTAGTCAATGGAATAAATACAGCTACCCAATTTTATAACCATGGTCAAAATTAGTTGCGACTATCTTGTACCAAACATAAATAGTATCATTATATATTTTTCCTTTAAAAGAAAACTTCCCTCTATCCCTTCCTATACTTTCTGAGCATTGCCCTGCTGAAGTCGCAATAGACCATAAATTCATCAAAGAAGGACAAAAGCAAGAAGGCCGTGTCTCTATTTCTTGCTCAACAGTCAGTAATGAAACTTCATTAAATGATTCCATATTAGAGGAAACAATAAGCAAATAGCACCGGGAGCAAGAAACGAAAATAATTCCATAGGACAATTCACACTTAGATTCGCTTTGAAGTTTTACTCAAGAGTTTCACCATTGAAGTTCTTCTTGAGCTCTCAAATTAGAGAGAGAAAGAAGAAGACAGAGAGAGAGAGAGAGTGGAGGACACCATTTTCGACGAAAAAAAGGGATAGAGATCAAAGGGAGAGAGATGGAAGTGTTTATTTATTTCTTTTTTACTTGTTTGTTGAGGAGGGGTTAACAAGGAGAAAAAGAGTGAGAGGACATTTCTAATGGGGGTCTCATGTGGACGATTATTTCGATGGGGGATAGTGTAAAATTTTCCTGTATCTTTTAGATGGAGAGATTATATAATTTTTTAAAGTTCATATAAGATTGACATCTTAAATGATAAAATCAGGATGAACCCCAAAACTCCAATAGAAAAGGCTTTTTTTTTTTTTTATATACTGGAAAACCATCTAACGGCATGGAAATGTATGGATATGAAAAAAAAAAAAAAAAAATTCAAGTCCCAAAAATAGTACAACTTGCATCTAATTATCTAGACCGTCCATTTTCAAGATTTTCATGGGTTTATAGATTTGCTTGATTTGCACTATTTTTGGAGTTCAAAATTTTATATTTAGAGATAAAAATAGATTCTCGGGCCATCCTAAAAATTATCTATACCAAAATTGTATTTTATGACAAAATTTGGAGGTATACATTACCTTAATTGTTTAAGGTTGCAACCTTATGCAAACCTCACCTTTTTTGCATTCACATATTTATTTGATATTAATTAACTCAAGACATATTTAGATGAAATCCTTTCAATTTGAAACTTAGAGAGAACCAAGCCCCATCAAATACAATTGAAACACTAAATTGGCATTAGTGTGGATTAATTTTATGGTATCCATACACGATAAGATTCACATATGTGAGCTATTTGTTGAGGTTGAATTCGACCTTATCTTCCTCATAAGTGCAACTTCATCATTGTGAAACACATACGGGAAAGTCATTTGTTTGTGGAGTATCCACTTGCTTTTAAAGCCGTTGCACTTTGTGTTGTTGTAATCTGTTGATTGATTAATAAAAAGTTTCAAATATTGTCAAAAAAAAAGAAAAAAAAAAAAAAAGCATCACACTTGTCATGAGCTCGAATACACTCCTCTTCATGATCTTAGTGACAATGATTGTTATCAGGTTATTTTTGGCAAGGGTTTTTATAGGGATATTATCGAGTGAGCCCTTTTTATTATAAAAATATTGAGAATTTATTGAGAATTTAAAATATATAAAAATAAATTTTTTTATTAATGAGTAACTAAAACATACATGTTATTTGGGACTGTGAAGCTTTATTTGTCAATAAAATGTGTAAATTCTTGAGAATTTAGATGTATAAAGCAGCAATAGGAAGATGGAAGAGTGGGAGATCAACAAACCATAAAGAATGAGACCTCAAAAGAAATTTTTCCATAAAAAAAATCCCTTATTTCTAGATGGTTGGACTTCCATATATTCATGTTACTAGTTAGAAAAGGGAATTTCTTTTCAAAAAGTATTTTTCTTTATCTCAATTTTTCTTTTTCTTTTTCTCTTTCTCAATACATGCTTAGCGGTTGCTATAAAAGATTGAAAAGATTTCCGAGTCATTATTCCTGTGCATGCTTACTTTTTCAAAGAAATCCTCTTGAAATGGGAACTTACAATAAAATAGTTTTCTATTGAACAAGTAGGCTTAAAAAAGCCGACAAATCCTAATCGTCCAAGAGAACAAATGATCAAAGAACCGTCTGCTGACAGTAATGGATGGGATTAGGCAACAACAGACTCAGTAATGGTCGGGATTAGGCAACAACAGACTTGGACCTAGAGGAGCAGACCATATTAGAGTCTCAGGTTTTTCTGAAGAGACTCTCACTATCTATTAATCAATAAGAATATGCAAACTTATCTTATATAGACAAATACATATGACAAGAATAAAAATAAATCTCAGACCTATAAAATACAAGATATTGTACCTACACTTCTTATACACATTGATTAAGATATACACCTTCTATATTAACCCAGTAGACTATATACACTACTATAAAAATAACAACTGAATTAAAAATGAAATTATATCACCTCACTTTGGTCCGGAACAAATTTCAACTCATACAACTACTTTGAAACTGTCTTTCGAACTTATATTATTTTGGTATAACCCTAAGAATTTTTAACAGAAAATTTGGTGAATATAGGAGGCACAAATGATCGACACCCTAATGTCTTAACGCATACAGTTTCGACAAGACTTTGAAAGGATGAAAGCAAAAAAATTTGGCACTACAGGGTAGCTTTATAAATTGTAGACAAGTACTGAACATATAAAAAGTCATTAAAACAACCATAAAATCTTTCTTAGGGTCAACCACAATATTTTGTGAAACATCCAGCAGTTAACTAAAAAAACTTAAAACAGATAAATCTAAAAGCTAAACATGCTAAAAATTATAAAATTATAGAGAAAACTAAAAGAAAATAAACATTTTATAGAAGGCATAATAAAAATTCAAAAAATACGAGCATAGTAAAAATGCCTTTAATACTTCACATTTTAGGGATTAGGATGACCCACGTGCTCTCCATCACCATCCATCCTTTTATTTGGTAGTGTGGCATATACGTATCTCTTTCTCCAATATGTCTATCTATTTTTTTAAAAAATTGTGCGTGCCAAACCTTGTAGCTCCTTCTTATTAGCATGTACACCTTATTTCTAAAATTTGTAAATATATTTATCTCCTTGAAAGGGACTTCTCTTCATTCTTTTCTAAAATTTATAAATATCCTTACCTCGAAAGAGACTCTTTCCTTCATTCATTCTTTTAAAAAACTCAGAATAATAGTTATTTTTAATTTCCATTCTCTCACGCGTACTATCTCTCTTTTCCCCCTAAAAATAGAAACCTATTTTTTCCCTTTATTTTCTCTCTATCTCTCTCATAATCTCTCTCTCCCCAAAATATACAAACCTATTCTTCCCCTTGATTTTCTCTTTACCTTTCTCAAAATTTCTTCTCTACGTGTTCTTTCTCACATCTCTCTTAAAAGATAGGGATTAGGCACCCTATGTTTATTTAAAAAAAAAAAACATTTAAAAGATGTCCTATATGTACTAGAGAATTATGGTCTTTCTTATTTTCACGACATCCCTTAATTCTGACTTAATAATATAGTATATATAAACTATGCTTAATAATGTAGCATAGTGTAGATAAACCAAAAAAGTGGATGTTGGTTAGTACACAATTTTGGACATATAAATGATCAAATAATGGCTGTCGAAACCCTACCACCATACCTCATCCTATAAATTCCCCATTCAGATTCAGTTCAAGAAGACCAGATAGATGTCCTTGTCCCCTGGTTTGGAGTTATGATCCTCTGCTATGAATGTTATACTCAATCAATCACGTATAACTGGCTCTAGCTTAGATCGACTTTCCCCGTTTCAAAACGGAAATTTATATAATAAGACCATTTATTTTTGGTAGAATTAAAAATATTATCGATGGTTAGATTTGAAATCAGGTGGCTAAGGGGTGTCATTAACTTTTTACAAAATCCAAAACAAATTTTTTAGAACTACGTGACACACTTGAAGCTGACGAGTTTAACCTTTGATGGCTGAAGATGATCGTGATCTCCTTATACCAAAAGTATATAGTCCTATAGCAAACAATGCCTTCCTAAATACTTCCAAACGGTCTCCTTTAGGCACATACTCTTACCTTGGGGATGCCCCATTAATCTCATATATCAAATATTTACTCTGATTTCGCCATCTACCACTTGAGGTTTCCTACCAAGAATCATGGAGAGGCATACCTCATTTTCTTTCTCCTCTAATTAAAATTTTAAACTTTATTGCTCTATTTAATTTCTGAAATACTTAATTTACATTCTTTTAAAACCGAGATTTAAATCTCAACCTTGTATTATTTCGAGTCCGAAGTATATTTGGTGACAACCTTGACAGTATGCAAATAGGAAAAAATTCATTCATACTTTTGGCTGAACCTCCTTTCATTGAGTCCATACAAAGCCTTATTTTAAAAAATTTACATATTTATAGAACTTCAAACCCTCTCCCAACAGGCAGGGTCAGATTTGCTTATTGAAAAAATAAATTTGAAACTCATGTAATCGCCAAATATTACTTGCAGTTAGATGCCACGAGGGGTTTACTTGGAGTATCTCTCCGAATTCTGCTTCTTAATTGATATTCATAATTTAGATTGTTTTGAAATGGGGTTACCATATCATTAAAGAGCTTTGTTTTATTTCTAATAAACATATCAATTTTGGTTTTGAATGGTGAGAGGAAAGGCAAAAGAATAAAAAATATATATATCATCGACGAATTTCACACATTATCAGCCACTCAAATTCCTCAAAATCAGTACCATCAAGCACCTTGAACCATTTCTCCTCTGAGGCCGTAATGGATCTTCCCTTTAATAATGTACAATCCCTGTTATCTCAAACTACATATTTACAATCTCAAATCCTTCGCACAAAAAGAATGAAAAAGAAAAATCAAAAGAATAGCAAACAATGGAAGCAAAATGGCTTCCTCAGAATTCATCTTCATCAGATCCACTAGAAGATGATGTCCTAGAGTTATCGGACAAGAAATGTGCAGGAAGATTGGGAAACTTAGCAATTGCCCTCCTTGGGGTCATATGTGTCGGCGATGACCCGGCACTGGACTCTGGCGTCCTTTGCTTCTGCTGCAAATTCCTTGCGATATCAATGCATACTTGATCTACCATGCTCAAGAAATCCTTCACAATAACAAACAGATGCAGTGGTCCCTCCTTAGCAGAGGCCCCTGCCTGATAATACTCTGTCGTTCTCTTCACCAATTCCATCACTCTCTTTTGCTCCTCTGCCACCACCTTCAGCTCCTCGGCCGCTTGCTCGAGAAATCCTTTCATTGAGACCTCGAAACCATCACCACCACATTTGCCGACCACCACTGCCTTCACCTTTCCTACCTTTGCTGAAAGGAGCTCGCAACCAAAGTTGAGTAAGTCAGGGTCCAACCCAGCAGCCTTCTTCACATTTGAGAATTCCACGCTGATGCCACCGACCACTGGTAGGCCGAGCCTCAGGTACTCCACCTCTCTGTCGTCCTTCTCCATGGAGGAGCTTGATGGTGGTGCCCGTCGGTGGAAGCTATTGTCGCGGTTTAGCACGCAACGCTTGCCCTCGGCACGGACCACTTCCTGCACCACAAAGAGGAGCAGTGTGGTCTTCCCATCAGTGCTCTTCACATCAGACAGCTTACACAACGCAGCGAGGTTGAAGGCCTGAGCATTTCCCCGTGCAGTGCCAGCGTTCAGACGATTTCCAGCTTTCAGCACCGCCTCCAACAGCTTTAGGAACAAACCCCGATTGCGAAGCTCTTTGCAACCAGATTCCAAAGTTTGCAAAGTTTCCTTTATGCTGAGGATCTCCGCGTCATAGGACGACTTAAAGAGCAAGGCGTCAATACGATGGAAGGCTGAGGGGATGGTGGAGAGTAGGCCAACAAGGAAAGACGCCGTGTCTGCAAGTCTGGACCTGTCACCCTCAAACTGAGTGAGGGAGGCGATTTCTTCCTGTGTGAGAGCAATTCGAGAGAGCTTCTCAAGGGTGTCAGTGGAGAGGCCGCAGCCGGTGAGTAGAGCATCAGAGATCTCGGCACGGGTAGCATCAAGGGATCGGAGGACGATGGCAACATTTTGTGATTTCCGGGGGTCAAGAATGGAGATGGTGGCTGGGGCTGAGGATTCATCGGCCCCCACGGCAGAGGAAGAGCTCTGGTTCTTGCCAGCTGGCGTCCTCCGATTGGTGGCCACATATCCGAAAAGAGCTTCCATCAACTCATCATCAAAGCTGTTTGAAGAGTGAGAGATCATCAGTTTCAGTACAAGCATGTCGAATCTGGTTTTGGTAAAAACTATAGTATAACATTTGGGAACGAATTCCTCAGGATTTCAGGAAAATTATGGTATCCAAGACATCAATGTCCATGAATTGATGAATAGTGGGACCACCAATACAAAACAAAACCTTTTTTTTTGTTTTTGGTAGTTTAGCCTGGAATCGAACTTGAGATATAGTGCTGTCAGTTGTTAACTATTCAAGCCCAAGCCGGATTTTGACCAAAATAAAACTTGTTTTTAAGGGATTGTCTACAAAGAGACTATTTATCTTTTGTAGTCACAATCATTCTTGTTTCTTAAATTTCAAAATGGGTGGTTGTAAGAGTGTCATTAAAAACAATATTCCAAAAAAAAAAAAAAAAATCTCAGGCTTTGTGACTCACCCAAGCCCTCCAATTTGATATTTAATGAATGGTAATGATTGTGACCTCCATGTACCAAAGATGAATAATATCTTTGTAGACAATCCCTGTTTCTAATGCTATGTGTGATTTTTTTTTTTTTTCAAGATCTATATCACAACCCTGTGACAAAGGTAATGGACCAACACTATGAAGTTTTTTTTTTTCCAAATCTTTATCACAACCGTGACAAAGGCAATGGGCCTACACTTTCAAAAAAAAAGAGAAAAAAGCCCTGGAACTAAGGACTTCTGTTTTGACTGTAGTCTACACCCCCTAGTCATGTACATATCGCCCTTCAAGAATTTCTAATCGGTCCCAACTTTATTATTTTCAATGGAAATTCAATTTTCCTGCAGCTTCATTAATTCCACGTGCTTGCGGATGGCTACTATTGAGAAACAGCAAGAGAAGGAGTCCTAAGTTGGAAATTGTGAATTCCTCATATTTGTTTTCGTGAAAACTTTGTGCTAGGGCCTGGGAAAGTTTGTTACCCAAGAGTGCTTTTCCACCACCAGGGAAAGGCTATTCACATTTAAGTGGGGATGACAATGGATATGACTAGACCTGGAGTTGACGGGTCGTTTTTTGGGTATGGTCCAAATTTTGGACCTAAATACTATTAGGATCCGGTAGGATTGGACCTATACCTCTACAGCTGTACCCATAGTCATAGCGTATATGATGATAAATAAATAAAAGAAAAAAAAAAGCAAAAGCATAAACATAAGGTGACAAATATTTGGGTCTGGGTGTAGATAGACCCGATCCATTGCTACCCCTAAATTCAAATAGGTGGAATGCCTCTTTTTTCAAATTTTAATGTCCAAGGAAAAAGTTGGAAACATGTTTTCCCAATAGCTACACTAACTACCACTTTTAAAAAAAAAAAAAAAACATGGGAAAGTGGGAGTCCAATAGGGAAGAAACATTTAGAAAGCTCTTCTCGACAAAGCAAATGTGGATGTGCGGAAATGTTCGTTGTGGTTGCAAAAAGCATGTCGCTAATTTACCTCATTCAAATATGAAAAACATTTATATAAGGTTGTAATTTTATATTATAGAAGTAAGGTCAATCTCAAAATTCTAGCAAAAAAGAAGGCTTCCCTGGGAAACATTTAAATTGATTATATTGACCTCAAGATAAATGGTTACAAAAGACGATATTTTTTTTTTTTTTAAATATTAAAAATATTGTACTTTACATCAAGTTAACTGGACAGTTTGTTTACAAGATTTTCAATTTCTTAGATTTCCTCAATTTACACCAATTTTAGAAACTTAAATTCATTTTATATAAAGTGGAACATGGATTTTCAAGCTATGATGTTTGATTACTCACGCGAGCCAGTTCGGACTCTCCTAAGCAACTCAGACACTCAACCTGGCTAGAGCCAGTTCGGACTCTCCTAAGTAACTCAGACTCTCAACCTAGCCAGCCCGAGTATCTTCGAGTTGGATGTTCAACACAGGAATCTCAAACAAAATTAAATTTTTTTTTAATAATAATAATAATAAAAAAAAAGCTTGTTAAATCGATTGAAGAAAAAACTTTCTCAAATTCCAAAAGAAAAATCCCGGATAAGTAGAAAAAAGAATAAGATTAAGACACAATTGTAAAATATAAAATAAATAAAACTATTTTCAATTTAAAAAATGAAAAAGATTTTCCTATTAATTTCGCAAAAAAAAAAAAGAAAAGAAAACAGAAAAATTGAAGAGAGAAGTCGGGGAGAAAGTGACTACCGGAAAGAACCACCACCGATCTTATCCCAAACCATGGAATGCTCAGTGTTGGCCGTCGTCAGCTTATCCCAATGCAGCGGCTTCAACTTTGCCTGCCCATCCCCACCACCTCCACTCTCTGCCCTTCCCTCAACCCCTTTTCCAGCCACAGGCGGGGCTGGTGGCCTCCCAACAGCGCCGGCACTCCTTGCCGCAGGACGCGGCGGTGGAGGACCCCTCCCTGGTGGTGGTGGCAATGGTGGCGTCCCCACTTTTGGCAATGGCGGAGGAGGTGGCGCAGCAGCCTTGGGCTTGGGTGGTGGAGGAGGAGGAGGAGCTTTAGGTGGAGGTGGAGGAGCTGTAGGTGGAGGTGGAGGAGGTGGTGATGCTGAGGTGGTAGGCTTAGCCACAGGAGGTGGCGGAGTTGAATTGGCAGGTCTAGAAGGAGGCCGTGTTGACGTGGCAGCTGCAATAACGGCGGCAGCTGCGGCTGCGGCTGCGCCACCTCTGCCTTCTCCAACTTCTGGCAAAGAAGAAGAAGAGGAGGTTTGATGCATAGGGATCAGAGGAATCCTCTGAATCTCTCCAACACCAGGCCTCACAACGTCACCTCCACTCAGTAAGGCCCTCTCGTCATGCTCCTCTCCCTCTTCAAGCTTTTTCCAATAGAGAACATCGAGCCCATTTTCATCTACTATAAGCCCTTTTACGGTTCCTTCTACCCTTTTAAAAGCTTCAGCGCCAGGCATACCAGCCCCCGGTGGTGCAGCCGGTGGAGGAGCGGTGCTGGCCACATTTTTCCGGCGCCTCGCCACCACTTGCCGGCCAAAACAGAAGACAATCCCTGCGAAACACAGGGTTCCAGCTGCCGTCGCAAAAACAGCCGTGACAACCGCCCCAGTTTCGCGGGAATCTCTCCCCTGCGGTGGCTGAAAAGGGGTCAAAGTTTCCGGAGAAGCTGGTGAAGGCCGTGGAGGTGGAGGCGGAGGCGAAGGCGGAGGAGGAGAGGGAGGGGCGGGGCCGTCAACGGCGGGAGTAGAACCAGAGGGGAAGACGGTCTCGAGGTTTTGCGCGGCGGAAGAGGAGGGGTGGGGAGTGGAGGAGATGAGGAGGAGAAAGAGGAGACAGATTGGAGCCATGAGAGAGACAAGAAAATTGGGGAGAGATGAGTTGTTGCAGATAAATTAGGGTTAGGGTTTGGAGGCCGGGATTGATTATCGGTTTTGGTAGGCGTTTGACTGAGCAAGAAGGTGATTCAGGGGCCATGAATGAGGAAAAGAGAGAGAGATGCGTCTGAAGCTTTCAAAGGGTGGTTCGTTACGCGGTCCCTTTTCTTATTTTGGCTCCCTAATCTTCCTATCAATCTGATTCTCTCAATGCCTTTGTTACAGCCCTTTATTCCCCCTACAATATCCAAAATGCCCTCAAAGGACACCTCTCACCTTTTTGGAAATTTTTTGGTACATTTGCTCCGTGTCAAAATATTTTATAAAATATATTTTTACGTAGAAAAATTCTCTCTCATGCGTTTACAAAGATGCATTTGACCCCCAATTAGTGTGAAAATGTTCTCGCAGGATGGATTTTTTCACATGAAAATATTTTTCAAAACATATTTTTGTTGATAAGTGTGCATGGCCATGGGCCTCTAAAGTGCAATTTCTCTCCCTTAAAAGCCTCTCTATTTTAAAGATAAGCATTAAATTATAAGAGAGAGAAAGTATCGTTATTTAACGGTTGGAAAGTAACCACCCACTTCACAGGATTACAGGGCCACTTTTTTTAAGAGGAAGCCAAACATTGGAGAACGGCCTCCTCCATCCCTCTTTAAAAAAGTTTTCATGGCAATAGAGAGGTATACAAAAATTTACAGAGTTCTTATAGTCCTGGTAAAAGCTTGATTTTTACAATCAATAGTCTCACGACACTGCTCCTAATCCTGGGAGTGGGTTCATATTTTCTTTCAAGAGTTCAACAATCTTTATATGAAACAGATATGCCCAAGAAAGTAAGATAAAGATATGGACCCAAAGAATGGACAATTTTGCGTTTTCTTGGACATACGATTCCGATTTGACTTCTCAATTTTTAAAACACTTGCTCTTAAGTATGAGCTGATTCCATCAACTCTATATCTTTCTACCAAGGATACGGTTTGTATAGAGCCGAGGCTCTAAACAATCAAAGTAAAACACCCCTTCAAATAGTGTCAAGAAATGTGATTTTAATACTTGAAATCTTTGTGATAGCCTTAAAATACATTTTCATCTTTAATTATAAAATTTAAAGCTTAAAAAATAGTGTAGATCGAGCAGATTTATGAAAACGTGAAAATTTTGAAATTTTACAGTAGAAAAATGCATTTCAAAATGGATTTTTTCAAACCATGAAATCCATTTTTTTTCTCATGTCCACGCATTTTAATGGAATCAAAACAAGCTCTTCTAGTGAAATTTTTTAAGTAGGCTCTAATTTGATTGTTTAGCGCCTCGGTTCTATATAAACTTTTTCTTTCTATCAGTAGGGTCAACATTTTTGTGATTATAAAATGAATTACGTCAATATGATAAAAAAATTTGACAAATTTTCACCAAGCAACTCCATTTCGGAAAATATATTGTCCCACTACATTTCAAGGTATGGGTACATAAGATATAAGTAATAAGAGCAGAGGATATTTTAGGGCAATTTTGTTTTTACGTATCGCGTAGCTAGCCCGACGTCGTTTACTCCGTCGTCTTGGCTGGCGTCGGCCCTCGTCTCACTGTGCGGCCGACCTCCAATTTCCGCCTCGTGTTATTGGTGAATGAATGAATAGAATAAAGATTAAAGAATGGAAATATCAAGGTTGGTAAGGCTTTGAGAGGGAGGTTCCAATGTCGCTTTTGAGAATAGACAATATTTGGCCAAGCCGTCAGGCTGGCAACGGGCCGGGCGGTTTGACCCTAAAAAACTATAGATCCAGGTTGGCCCGAGAGCAGGGGTGCGGCCAGTCCTCAGCTCAGCTTAACTTTTTTTTTTCTTTTTTTTAGTGATTTATTTTTTTTTATTTTATTTTTTTAAATACGAAATGTTTTGTTTATGGGCGAACATTATAAAGAAATTCAGTCAACCCGCTTTCTTTCTTTTTTTTTTCTTTTTAAAATTACCTTTTAGTATGAGGATGAAATCCTCGATCCAAACTTTAATTTCCTTTTCCTTTTTTTTCGTTACCAAGGTAGTGCCTCAAACTGTATGGTAGTGCTCTACTAGCGAAAAACTAAAAAGATAAAAATAAAATTTGGTTCGAGGATGTCTACGGATAAAGGGGCAAGTTTGGAAAAAAAGTTGGTTGATTGCCTTTTTTTTGTAATTTCTACCTATAAATGAAACATTTTATATTTTAAGATTTTTTTTTAAGGTCTATACGTAAATTACTCTATATTTTTTGGTCTTGTCCAGCCTAACAAGGGCCGTTATGTGCTTAAGCTGGCCGGGCCTAGGCCAAGCCCATTACCAACCTTACGAGCCGTATGTACTTGTTCTGATCGAAGATTGAAAAAGGTTAAATGATAAGGAAAGGATGATTAGGTCTCCAAAATGAGAGAAATTAATAAAAATATAGACAAGCAGTTGTGAGAGTTGAGAGGTTTTAAAAGGTCAAAGTCCACGGATATAACTTTGTCTCTTAAAATGAACTCGAACAACTCCATCTTCAACTTGTCCATTTCAAGCAACATACACTCCAACAACTCCATCCTTTCTCTTGCTTATTCCGTGCAATGCACATAAGCGTGAGGCCGGAAAGAATCAAATTAAGGCGCACCTCAAATATTTATTAGAAAAGATTGTTTCGATGCTCAAAAATTTTCCAAATCGATCATCTCCACAGTGTGAATATGAGAAAAGACATATTTCAACCCTTGAAAATAATGCATCTTATAATGTATTTCTAGACTGTCAATTTTCAAGTGTTCACATATTTGCTCGATTTGCATTATTTTTTAAGCTTTAAATTTTATAATTAGAGATGAAATTAAATTTTTAAGCCATTACAGAGATTTTTAGGAGTGAAACAACATCTTTTGATATTATTTAACGATGCACATTACTTTGATTGTTTAGGGCCACAGTCTTATACAAACCACACCCTTTATGTAAAGAGGAATGATTTTGAATAAGAGAGAAATCAGGGTTGAATAAATTAAAAATAGAACAATTAGGAAGAGGCGCCAGGTATAGAAATTTGCATAGATTAATGAAATAAACACCAGAATACAAAAGTTTACTAACTTTCTCACAAGTTACAAAACATAATTTTTTCTATGCACACACCAAAAAAAAAAAAAAAAACATATTTAATCTTATATATTATTTATTATTATTTTCTCTCTCTTTTATAAGACCCTCAATAAAAGGTACCAATCCATCTAGAAAGTAGATAAGCTAAAACCCATGAAATACTCATAGAATATTATCTCCTAATCCCCATAGAAGGTACCTATCCATCACACATGATTTCTATAGAAATATGTAACCATTGTAGCATTCTCCTACATCATATTTTCATTTTGATCAATTTCACTTTAAAAATATGTTGGCCATCAAATACAAGTTAACACATAATCTCAGGCCCCAAATATTTTTTTTTGTTCTATGTAAGCTTTCCCTTTTGAATGAAAGTCAACATATTTGGTGGATTTTTTTCTATAAGAATTTTGTAGTAAAATCTTCTATCCCATCACGAATAAAGTGATCAATAAGTTTAGTCCTACCATGCAAACCTGGATTCCTTGTTAGAAACTAAAGAATTTTGATATGAGGCTTTGTAAATAACTTGTCAAGCTAAAATGCATATTTGGATACTTCAGCAAGTGACATAGGTTAGCATCTATGGGAAATGAGCCCATCAAAGAATGAAACTTCAACAATCATTTAACTACACCATCTGCAAAGGAAAAAGTGTACTAAGATGTAGACCTTAGATCTGAGTACATGCAAAATCTCTAGCAACATATACAACTACTTCAAATTACTTCCTATTGAAATAAATATCTCTATGAACATATACAACTACTTCCAATTATATCCTTTTGTAATAAATATCTGTATCATGAGTTCTTTAGGAATTATGTAGGATCCACTCCATTGTAGTCTAGTGATCACAGTTAAGATTTGCCATGGATCTACTTACAATTTCTAGTACTTGTGTAAATTTATGTATGCTGCTAATTGTAACAATCATAAAACTCCGAACTGCGGATAAATTGGGTACTAAAAAAACCTGCATCTTCTCTACTATAATATTAAGAGATTAAATGGAAAAAGACTTACTATACACAAGAAAGGGGGTACCAGGTGGTTTAGCATTTTGCATATTAAAGCGCCACAAACCTTTATCCACACAATTGTTTTGAGTTGAATAGATTTTATTATTGTTACTTCCGCTTAACACTCATCCTATGAATTCGATTATGGTTCCAAATTCCTTATGTTTAAATTATCCAGCCAGATGAGCTTTAAATAGTACAATATTGTTTGTATTTGGGTATGCGATAATTATGTCATCGACATATGCTAACAAGATAGTAAATCTTCTATAACTATAACTGCAAGTTCAACTTGATGGAATCAAATCAATTATATGAACACCTCAGTGTCTGCTTCAGCCTAGACAATAATATCTCTATCCTATGAACCAAATTACCTTACATTCCCCAACATGACCCTATAGTTGGGTTCTAAAAGTTACCTCCCCAACGAAACCTTGTGCTAAAAAATAGTTTCCACAGTTAATTATTCTAATTCTAAATAAAAAACAACAACTATAGTCAAAACAACTCGATTAGTTCTCTTACAGACAAATTTTCACCAAATTCAATGCCTAACTTTTCAATATAGCCTTTCGTAATCAATCAACTTTTGAATTTTTCAACAATCTCATCAAGACATTGCTTGTAACTAACGACCTAACCCAACAAATTATGATTTGGCCTTTTAGAAATTCGACGAGGTCTGCTTTATTTTTTTACAGGGTCTTTTCCTTCTCCATGGATACTCTCCATTAATTAGTTCCATCGACCTCACATGACACATAGCAAGAAATTGACGTACTTTCTTTTTTAGGCAAGCATGAGATATCACATGGTTATTGAACTTCATAAGAGCCCTTTTAGGTATTTTCAATCATCTCAATTTAACAACACCAAGACAATCTTCTAACTCTTATTCAATTTCAAGTTCTTATGAGTGTATTCTAAAGAAGTTTAGAGAGAGAAAGGAACTTTTGAAAAGACAATTGTGCCCCATACATTGGTGGGTGTTTCATCATATTAGTTATACTTGGTAAAGGAATATAACTCATGTACAATGTGCATTAGGATAACAAGCACTATACCATGACAATTATGTAATATACATTTTTCTATCTTGGTACATTCTCTCAAAGTTTCTTTGCATGTGTTGTGATCACCTTAAAAAGAAATGTCAACATCTCTACCTTGTGGCCTTTTCAAAAACTGGCCTTTTCAAAAACTAGGAGTGCTGGATTTTATTTCTATTATTCCATCTCAAAATCGATGAGGGAGACATCTAAGTCTGAGTTGGAAGCAGAGATTTTGAATAATATCATGTGGGAGATAGTTGGTGAAGAGATGTACTCCTTGATTGCGAAAGGAAACAAAATGAATGGCAAGACCTTAAAGCACCCTTCACAAAATGATAGTATAACTCAATGCACTTGGTCTGTGCATGAAAAACATGATTAACTGTCATATAGAGAACACTAGTATTATTATAGAAAAGTGTTGGTGGTTAAGAAAGAAGCACCCTAATGTCACAAAGAATAAAAGAAAACCAAGTTAATTATGTAGCAGTGGATGCCATAGATCGGTATTCAGCTTCAACACTCGAATGGCCATAATCAATGTTTCTTGTTACTCCAAGATATATAGTTGAAACCAAGATGGGTACAGAAAACCAATGGTTAAATGGCGAGTGTTTGGACAACCTTCCTAGTCTACATCAAAGAACTAGTAGATAAGAAGTGCATACCAAAAGATTGTGTATCATTATGATAATGAATAATCTACTTAACTTCCTGAAAATATGCAATTGAAGGGGCATGTATGATGTAACACATTGTATTAATATTGTGGAAAATATTCGACAGTGTTACAGTAACGTATTAGAGTGCTTCAATAAAGAGAAGAGTTAGGAAATGGATAAAAAATTCCATTAACATTATTATTGGTTGCAATTAGTTTCAAAATAGATTTAGCATCAAGCATCCGAGTATGATCAAGAAGATCTTGGGCATATTTAATTTGCGATGAAAAAATTCCACTAGGAAAATAAGATATACTTATGGCAAGAAAATAGCAAAGAGGTCCCAGATCTTTCATAGCAAATTCTCTTTCAAAGGATAAAAATCATTCTAGAATATTTGAATTATCATATGTGACAATGATATCATCAATATAGAGGAGAAGGATAATTGTACCTTGAGGAGAGTGATAAATCAATAGAGATAAGCCATTTATACTACAATAATAGATATGCACTAAATTGATCAAACTAGGCCCGAGGTGCTTGCTTGAGACCATAATACCCTTTCAATTTACAAACATGATTTGGATATTCTAAACTGACAAAGTCCAGAGGTTGCTCCATAAACATAGGTTCGTTAGAGAAGCCATACAGAAGTGTATTTTTCACATCAAGCTATTTAATAGGCCAATAGCATGATTGGATATTTAAGAGAAGTCAACTTCAGCAACCTTATTATATCCTTTAACAATCAGTCCGGCCTTAAATCTCTCTAAACTGCCATTTGACTTTAGTCTAGTCTTTAATGACAACCAACAACATTCATACCTGGATGACGCAAAACTAGTTCCCAAGTGGAATTAATGTATGGGGCTTCAATTTCCTATTCTGTCGCACGATGCCAACTTAGATGACTCAAACTTAGATTATGGAGTTAAGTTCAACGAGAAAGAGATTCAATTATAGCAACATTTGAGACTACTATGGAGGACTGTAGGATCCAAGGTTTTCGAGTACCATGTTCAGTTCTTATGACCATATGATGACAAGGAGGCTCATAAATATTTGAGAAAATAGATGAAAGAGAATTAGCTCTATTGATTTCTTGATTGGCATAATTTTCATCATTCAAGGTTGGTGTAACGTCTTACATAAGACCATGAGTATGAGGGACATCATCTTAGACCCCTAGCACTGGTGTTATGGTGATGATATCTTTCTCTCTAGGAGAGGCTGGAAAGCTACCAGTCTAAAGAGGCAAAGCACAACCTTGATTAGCAGGCACATCTGAAGCATCCTTTGTTGGTGGTTGATGTAGAGGTAATAAATTATGAAAGGAATACGTTTGTACTCTAGGTTCACAACACTCAAACTATTCTGCATAAGTAGAGAAATCCCCTTCAACCTGAGTATTATCAAACAAAGAATTATGATTAACACGAGGATGAATATTTTTATTAAATACAATAGGTCTAGAGATATAGACTCGTCGCATGGGTGGATGCAGACATCTATATCCTTTATGTTGAATACTATGTCTTAAAAATATACATTAAAGAGAGAGGAGACTAAATTTGTTTGTACTATAATTTTAAAGATTTGAAAAACACCTACAATCAATTCTCTTAGTGAGCAGTTTGGTATGGGGCCAAACACTAGTGAATATGGTAAATCCATTTTTAGATTGGTAGAAGAAATCCTATTGATAACAAATACTTTAGTATGAATTCCTACATGAGACATCATTGTAAGACCCAAATCTACAATATTTCTATGTCTCCTTTTAAATATTTCATTTTGCTCAAGGGTCCCTAGACATGCTAATTATTGCATAATCCCATTATTATTAAGATATTCCAACACTCCTAGTCTTTGGAAAGGCCACTAGGTAGAAATATTGACATTTCATTTTTAAGGTGATCATGCACAACACATATAAGGAAACTTTGAGAAAATGTCACAAGATAAAAAAGTATATATTACATAATTGTCATACATAGGAAAGTGTTGACAATGTAAATTGTATATCAGTTGTATTATTTTACCATTTATATTATTATAAATACTATGATGGAACAACAACCAAAGGGCACAATTTTCTTTTTAGGCACCAAAAGAATATTAGTGAAATTAAAATTTGAGAAAATATCTCCATATCCCCTATTTTTAGATTTTATTTCTTAATAAACCCAATGTTTAGAAAAATAGCTTCCACCCCCTGACCACTTTAAACCTATTTATTAACCTAAATAAATATGAGAAAGATATATTCTTTTTAAACCCGATCCTTTCTTTCTCTTTATTTATTTACCCTAAACTTCTCTCATTCTCTCTCTTGTTGCATGTTTCACTTTCTTTCTCCTTAGGTGTTTATCCAAACACCTCTCTCTGTCTTCTCGTGCTTATCCAAACACCCCTCTCTCTCTCTTTCCAATAACCTCTCACCACTAAGCATTTCTCTCTTTCTATGTTTATCCAAACACTTCTTTCTCTCTCTCTTATTGTATTTATCCAAACACCTCTCTCGCTTCATGTGTTTACCCAAACACCTCTCCCTCCTCCTGATAACTTTTCACCACCAAATACCCTCTCTCTCCGTATATTTATTGTGTATTTGGAAGGAGAGAGAGAGTGAGGGGAGAGAGATGGGACAAGTGAAGAGAGAGAGAGCGGAGGGGTACTAGGAGAGACAAAGATAGAGAACTTTGAGAGGATAGCTTTTAGAAAAGGCATGTCTTTTTAAATTTATTTGACCTAAAAAAAAACAGGTTTTAAGTAGCTTAGGGGGTTAGAAAAAATGAAATCTATAATTTTTATGCTTCAAGATAGCTTTTAAAACCTTGAGTTTATTGTTAAATGAAACTTAAAAATATGGGGTATCAAGATATTTTCCCTTAAATTTATCTAAACCAACAGCAATATTTGCATTGCCGACATGTGAAATAATCAACTATTCACCATTCCCAACCACGACTATATCTATATCTCTATAGTGATGAATGTTTTGTAAATTAATCTATCATGTGAGTTGAGATATCTGTGTCCAGGACCTATTCGAGTATTGTGAATCAACTATAATTATTGCAATAAGGGCCAGAAGAATATCGCTTGCTTGGTATATATGCTTGAATTGATGCCAACACTTCAATACAGTACGTCCAAATTTGATATTTTTCTCAAGGTGTTTGAGCTGATTGTTGTATCGCATAATATTTTTGGAAGCTTTAGTTCATGTGTTGCATAGGAGGTGTACCACCACTTTCCTAGTTTGTTTGGGGCACCCCACGTCGATCTGGCCGATTTGAACAAACCCACATCCTGAGAGTTGAAAAATTGTTGACTACCAAAGTTGTTTCTCTCTCTACATATATAATTTCGATTACCTCTGTTGGGTCCAAAATTTTTCTGTTGTCCAACAAGTTTCAGAGTATGAAGGAATTGGAGGCTAGTACTAGCAAAATTATCATATTATGTTCCAAGTCTATTAGGAAGCCAAAAAAACCTTATTTCATATGGTATGGATTTGCCAACAGCCGCCAAATCATCGTAAATACTCTTGAATCTGTATATGTTTTATGATAGAGTTGAATTTCCTTCCTCATAGAGTTGGAAGCTAGGTAAGTTCTAATTATCTAGCTTGAGAATTGCCTGCATAGGCATGCTTTAGGCACTTCCTAACTTTCGCTGAGTTCGCAGACCAACAAACAAAGGTAAGACACTTTTCTGATGGTGTCCCTGCGATCTAGGTTTTTAAAAGCCAGTGGGACTTTAATATCATGATTTGGAGTTTAGGTTTTCAATTTCACTCGTAATATTAGGAGATGAAATCTTTTGACTTAGCATAGGGCAATCACTATTAATAAATCCAAAAAGTTCTCGAATCTCAATAAAATATAACATTTGGATTTCCTACAACCAATAGTTGCTCTGTGTTAATTTAACCAACTCAAAATTTCCTGCATTAAGGGTAGATGGATAGGGATTATTGGATGTTAGAGTGTCCATTTGATCCCAAAGGTAGATGTTAATGGTTAATGGGGTGAGTAGTGGAAGAAAAAAATGACTTAATAGAAGACCACTCTAACAAAATGTCAGAAAATAAGAAGAAATAAAGCAAGAGGCTTAATAATAGAAGAAGAAATAAAGAAATAGGCATAATGGTATGATGGAAGATGGGTGGTTTGACAAAACATGAGAAAAGGAATGTAAAGATCATGAGGAAGGATAAAGGAATATAGAAGGACAGACATAATCGCCATTGAATTTTTTTTCTCTGTAATCTTCATTACCATAATGAAATTCGCTTGCTTGTTAAAAAAAAAAAGAATATAAGAGAAAAATAATGCAAAGTAGGAACGGGATATAAAACATAAAAGTACGGTTAGTAAAACTTGCTTGTTGAATCACTGAGAGAGAGAGAGAGAGAGAGAGAGAGAGAGAGAGAGAGAGTAGTAGTTAGTTAGTTACTAGTACTACTAAGTAAAGTTAAAAGTTTAAGTTTTAAGGAAGGAAGGGAAACGGTAAACGGTTACTTAAACGTAAAA
>NW_006500178.1:4568328-4602520 GCF_000471905.2 Amborella trichopoda | reverse complement strand
GAGAGAGAGAGAGAGAGTTATTTGTTCTGATACCATAAAGAATTTTAGAGAGAGAAAGGGACTTCTAGAAAACAAATTGCGCCCCCCACACTTTGGTAGTTTGTTTCATTATGGTATTTATAATAGTAATAAAATGGTAAAGAAATACATTCATATTCAATTTACGTTGTCAACACTTTCTTATATATGACCGTTATGTCATATAAATTTTCCCATATTGTTACATTCTCTTAGAGTCCTTACATCTCACGACCCCGCCCCCTAACTCCTACTGTCCTATACCAGAGGGTGACAGAGTGCCGGATCGTGACAGGAAGTCGCGTACGTCACTTAGGTGGGAGTGACATCAACACGTTTAAAAGTGCGGAATCAAAGCCAACGACAACAAAAAGCAGAACCACCCACAAAAAACATACCAAAAGCTGGATAAATTAAAATCATTCATATCCATAAGCATTCTCCAAAAGCCATGACTGCAACATCCAAAATATTACTCTTCATCCAAGGTACTACAGGTTTGACCACAAAATACATAATTTCATAAAAACAACAACTGCATGGTCGATGACTAACAAACACCTACACAAGAATAGAGATCCACTCGTCGGGCACAGGCTTTCAGTACACCAAACAAGATCACCTCCCACCATCCTCGACCTGCAATAGTCAAACTACAAGGATGGAGGCAAAAGAATGAGCTAAAACGCCCAATAAGTAGATCACAGTGTCATGCTTCCCTGCCTATGAATAGTATCACACATCACAAATCAAGGTTCGCCATGCACATAAAATAGGAGTTATGCATCACAAGTATGCCACAATCATAGGATGATGCTTTTCATGGTAGAGCGGGTACAATATAAGATGTAAAATATCATATACACAAGCAATCTATCAGATTTCAACAGATCCACACAAATAAGAGAGCATAACCAAATCAACAGACACAATCCACTCTCTAGCCATATTCATTAGGCCAAACACATTGCTCAGATCAGTCACATAACTTAGGTAATCATATATCTCAGGTCAATCTCACATCTCAAGTAATCACGTAACACTCACAATATCATAATATCCAACTACCAAAGGGTGATCCATTATGTAGTACTCATATAGATCTGGGGGGCGCGACACTTCCAAATATTCATATTCATATCCTGACTCCCGTCCTATCATGGGGAGTTAAGGAAAGATCTTAGCTGTCAGCACCATCATTCACACGGTAAAGTGCTCATTCACATATTACATAAGCAGCACGGTACTATCATTAACACAGTAGGTACCTATTCACATAACACATAGACAGTACGGTACCATCATTCACACAGTAGATACCCATTCACATAACTCATAAGCTACACGGTACCATCATTCACACAGTAGGTACCCATTCATATAACACATAAGTTGTACGGTACCATCATTCACACAGTAGGTACGCATTCACAAAACACATAAGCTGCACGGTACCATAATTCACACAGTAGGTACCATTCACATAACACATAAGCAACACATTACCACCATTCACACAGTAGATACCCATTCACATAATACATACGCAGTACAATACCATCATTCATATAGTAGGTACCCATTCACATAACACATAAGTTGCACGGTACCATCATTCACATAGTAGGTACCCATTCACATAACATATAAGCAACACGGTACCATCATTCACACAGTAGGTACCCATTCACATAACACATAAGCTGCATGGTACCATCATTCACGTAGTAGGTATCCATTCACATAACACATAAGCTGCACGGTACCATCATTCACACAATAGGTACCCATTCATATAACACATAAGCAGTACGGTACCATCATTCACACATTAGGTACCCATTTATATAACACTTAACACTTGTTACATAGCACTTGTCACATGCACACATATCACTGAGCATGTCTCAAAGCCATGCAGTCATATTACTGAGCATGTCTCAAAATCATGCATTCATTTCACAACAGGGCAGACATCATAATCATGCTTCCATATCATATCAGAGCATAACTCATTATCATGAATTCATATCATAATAGGGGCATGTCATACTACGTGCATTCATATCATAATAGGGCATATTATGCACTCATTTCTTATTAGCAACACTTTCCAGGCTTATATAAAACATTAGCAATTCCTACATGAATTCATACCACCAGGCCCATTTACTCAAAATACATCATCATACAATTTTCTGATTTTTCACAGTGAGCATAGTCCACTTCTAAAGGCGTAATGGGAGTTTCAAGATCTATTTGGACCTAAGATTACTTTTATGACAAACTTGGTTCATAAAAACACAACTTTTATGAGCGGGCAACCCCAAATTTTGGTTTAAAACTCATCAAACTGGTTGGTGTTCTTTGGATAAAGTTTATGTCTTTGCAGCAGAAAACACAGTGTAAAAACAAAATTGGGCATAACTTTCAAAATACATTGAATTTTAACATGCTTCCAAAATAATTTTTAAAATAGACCCATACATCTTTCATTCAGAAGTGGTTTGAGCTCATTCTGATATTTTTGTCAGTTAACAATTCCATATAAGACGCATAACCCTTATGGAAAACTCCAGTCTTTACAGCATAAAACATAGTGTGACATACTCAAAAAAATTAAGCATAAATTTCAAAATACATTGAATTTTAACATGCTTCCAAAACCATTTTAAAAATAGACTTATAAATCTTTCATTCAGAAATAGTTTGAGCTTATTTTGATTAGTGAAAAGCCCCACATAAAAATACGTAAAATCCCTAGAATTTCATTTCACAGTGTTGACATACTTCATAAAATGACTAATAACATCCGAACTAAAATAGATATTAAAACAATATCTTTTCCATCTTAAAATAGATTCACAGAGGTTATTTTTTACCAAATTTCATAACCATCGTAGATATTTTCAATATTCTACTTATCACACGAATAAGAGTCACAGATCTGTAAAATACAGAGCACATTCCAGCCATATCTCGATGTCATACATTCACACACATATTTACCATCATATCCTTATTCATGCTTGGACTTTACACTTTGACTATCCACATAGAATGCATCAAACAAACGTAGGAAAACATGGAAGCTAGATCTACTTACCTACTGCAAATGAAACTCCAAAGTCTTTCAACTTCATCTTGACTGCCCAGCTCTAATGGCTAAAGTTCAAGCTTAAGGAACAAGGCTTGGAGAGGTCAAATGACAAAGGGAGGAGGGGTGAATGTGTGTGAGAGCTAGAAACCCCATTTCATGTGTGGTGGGGTGTATAAATAATCAAATTTAGTAGCAGCTTGCTAAAGACAAGTGGTGGTAAAAAAGGACAAGTGGCATCACACAAATAACTAGTGGTATGAAGGAAGAGAGTGAGAGGGGCAAGCAAGGGGGACAAGCATCATTGTGGGTACAACAGGCCTTTGCCACTTGACACACAAGCATGGAGAGAGAAAACATGAGAGAGAAGAACTCCCTAGGCTACTATACACCACCCGCGCATAGCCACATGCTCATCAACCCTCGCCCTCAACACGCGCAACGATACTCCCTTATACACGCGGCAATTGTCCTTCGTCTTCGCGCTCGGCGTTAGCCCAGGCGGAGTTACTCCAAACAGTGCTTCACTCACAGCGATGCTCCCGACGGCGATATACTCACGGTAATGCTGCAAACTGCGATACACTTGTGGCGATGCTCCAAACGGTGCTATTCTTACGCACGCGGCATTAGCCTTCTCTCTTAGCGCCGGGCGTGAGCTTCCTTCTCTCTACTGCCATGAGTTTCCTAATCTAGAAAATTGGGGTCCTTACATTACATGTGTTGTGCATGATCACCTTAAAAAGAAAATCTCAATATTTCCGCCCTAGTGGCTTTTCCAAAAATTAAGAGTTTATTTTGATTATATTCCACCTAAGTGGCTCTTATATCTGGGTCTTCTTCCATTTATCTACATGGAAATCTTATTTAGAATTACATGTCAACCAACAAAAATCTTGTGGTCAATATTATCGAACAATTTGTACTCTTTTTTACTTTCTCTGTAGCAAAAAAAAAATATACTTCTTTGATTTTGCATTCAGCTTTTCGCCGCTCTCCTTTCAATTTAGAACATTTTCATTAAACAAGAAAAACACAGAAAAAAAAATCAACTGTTCGAAAAATCCAAAGTGCTTGTAGCGTCCTTTATTCAAGAGCAACACTTCGCATCCTGTAACTAAAAACCAAGTTGTGCAAAGTATTTCTGCACAAAAATAAGGCTCTAGCCTAGTATTACTCAATATATGCATGACATGCTTCATGTGAAATACAATTCATCATCTCAACAACCCCATTTCACTGAGATGTCATTAGTATTTTCAATTGCCTAACAACATTATGATCACTGCAAAAATTAGAACAAAAATTTCCCCCAATGCTAGTTCTTAACTTCTTATACACTTGATGCTTTTGCCATTCTTGATCTTTACCTTGCCTTAGTCCTTTTAAAACAAGAAAATGCATTGATTTTCTTTTCAACTGATAATTCGTACTTTTCTTTAAAATATCAATAAAAGTAAACAAATAGCAACACTTAGTGACAATTAACTCTACTAAATTGAAATTATTTTTATTTTATCATGATAAGTTTTATGGAAAAAAATAACTCTGTTAATATCCATTTTAAATTGAATTTATAAGGCACCCCATTTGCTTTGACAATAAAAACCTTCCCCGATAATAACATTTATGTAATTTGAAAGGTAAATTAGCAATTCGAATTTGTAGATATATATTTCATTTACATAAAAATAGTTTTAAAAAATAAATAATGTAAAGTTGGAGCAATTTGCATGAAATTGACGATATATGTGTAAGTTCAAGCTAAATTGATAATGAGTTTGATATTTTAACTTATATTGCCATCTTTATCATTAATAATTTTTTTTACTACATTTATGTCTTTTATTGTGCATAATTTGAATTCATTTTTATTGATCTCAATAAAGATTTGTTTCATAATAAATAATATATTTGGCTTATGATATCAAAGTCTTGGTAATTATTTGATAATCACCTGATTAAAATGATAAACGTGGTGATATCCTGATAAAACCCTCCATCGATAATTAGTTAATTAATATAAATAATTGTCACTAAGGTGCAACATCCCCTAGAGAAACAACAAGTGATTCACATATGTCAGAGTGAATTAGCTCCAAAAAAATCCTCAATATGCAACCATATTTTCTGTTCTTTTCTAAACAAGCATGACTCATAAAGAATTAAAATTAAGGGATTTGAAACCTTGAAGGAGGTTTTTATCAGGAAGTATCCTAAACCTATACTCACTTATATGGCCTAAACAAATGCTTCATGCCATGAGAACATCCATTGTTGTAATATCGGCCTTTTCCATAACTGATTCTCTTACAAATTTTCATAAATTACTTGTTCTTCCTCGGCATCAGCAATACTCCCTTTTGAAAACTTTACTCATCAAATTTTCCAAAGGACAGTAAACCTCACATGAGATCTAGACTCGCATCTCTCTCACTATTTTTCATGATTTGTTATTTCCATATAAAAAGACCCTCAATCGCATGGTTGGTAGTCTTTGTGGAGTCATGTATTAAAATACTTCAAAATCAAGTGGTTAATATTCGTAAACTTCCATCTTCCTCCATAGACAAAGCTTCCCTATTTTCATAAAACTCAATATGTTTTAGTAGATTTCTTTGAGAGCTACTTGAACTAAGCTTTATCATTTGAACCAGATCTACGGACTTCCTAGTCCCCGTTTGAACATTGCAACCTTTATTCAAATGATTTATTTTTTCATGGCTCCAATTGTTTCCTATGCCCATGCAACTTGGACCTTGACTGACTCATTCATGCAATTCTTTTCATTGAACTATCCATTGCCACAAATACATCCCCAGTGGATTCTTGACTAGACTTTAGCCTAAAAAAAATCTATAAGAAGTATAGGCGCAATAGCATCAAACTCGAGCATTTGCATTATTAATATTCATGATTGACCCATCCTATTATTCTGACAAAAAAAAAAAGTAATACTTTTCATTGTTAAACAGTTTTTACATCTAGTGCTATCAAATTGCTAATTAAAGCATTAAACTTATTTGAGTGCACTCCAAATAAAGCACCATCTCCCATCTCGAGATTATAGAGTGGCCAACAAATAGAATTTTTATTAACAAGAGGCAACCTATCCTATAAAGCCATTGCCAGGGCTATGGGGATACATTGAATAAAACCAGTTCATCAAAAGTCAAGAGAATCTCTCCTATATCAAATCGATCATTTTCATCAAACTCCATTTTTTCCATCATTTTGATCTCTTTAATTTACCTTACAAAGCTACTACATAGTCATCATTCACCACGTTATATAGAGCAAAATTGTTTCAGGCGGCAGGGACCGCATTTCTACATTTGTGGTCCCCGAGGTATAAAACATCCATCTTAAAGATGGATGCAAATAGGTGCTCTATCTAAAAACAATTAAAACTAACAGTCCACATATTTTCTTAATAGGAATATTATTTTTAATTTTTAAAATTTATTTATTTATTTATATTCATGATCTCCATGTTCTTACAAATTAGGTCAAAAAATACATCTCAAAAATAGATTTTTAAAGGGTGGCTCATTTCTCCATGGACACATAGAAACCGTGTCCTTATATGCGTCAAATTTGGGACCTCGTATTTGGTTGAATTACTTTAACAGTATTCAATAAAGGGTGCGGTTTGTATAGAGCCTAGGCTCCAAACAATCAAATTAGAGCCTACCATCAAATAGTATTGAGAAATGTAGTTTTAATATTGAAAATCTTTGTGATAGCCTTAAAATATATTTTCATATTTAATTATAACGTTTAAAGCTTCAAAATTAGTGTAAATCGACATATCTATGAAAACTTGAAAATCTTGAAAATTGACGGTCCAAAAATGTGTTACAAAATATACTATTTCCAGAACTTGTAATCCATTTTTTTCTTATGTCCATGCATCTTGATGCCGAGATGATCAATTTGAAGATATTTAGACATCAAAATAACCTCTTCTAGTGAAATTTTTGAGGTAGGCTCAAATTTGATTGTTTGGAGCCTCGGCGCTATATAAACTTTTCCCTTCAATAAATGGTGATCCATCAACCTCTTATTTAATAAGGATCTCAAATCCTAAAGCTTTAATAGCAAAGGTAGACGTTTGGGGTAAAAAACAAAAAAAAAAAAAAACAAAAGAAAAAAAGGAAGAAGAATAGTGCAAATAAATAAAAAAATAGCATGACTCAGAGATTATGCAATTTAACAATTGCCTACATCCCTGAACAGTAAGGCTTTCTTCAATTATTCAGAAAAATACCACGCAAACATAGAGATTACAATGGTTAACTCCGGCGCATGCCCTAAGATAAGGTTTTCTTTATTCGAAACCTTGTATAAAGAAGTACAAGAAAACTCACATTTTCTCTTTAAAATATAGAAAATTGTTCGGTGCGTCCAAGCCTGTACCTGTTACTATGTGGGATTGGAGATCTACACCATCTACCAAAATTGGGTCCCGTATATAAAAGTCCTTCAAAGAAAAAGTAAAATCAACGGTTCAAATATTTTCTCTTAAAAGGATCATTTCTAATATTTAAAATTTATTTATTTTTACAAATTAATAATCTCCATGTTAAAGATTTTATATTCCTTAAAAATTAAGATCAAATTCTATTTCAAAAATAAATTATTAAGGGGCCCCCATTTCTACATGTGAGTCCAGGGACTCATAGAAACCGTGTCCTTTGGATATTCTCTCTTTTTTTTTCTTAAACCCCTTATATAGAGAGACCTTAAGAAGCCAAGTACGTGAGACCCTTCTAATCCTTAGGTACCTATCTATATAAGAAAGTAGGTAAGCTACAATGCACTAAGTCCTCTTAAAAATACTAATGTCCAAGACCTCAAAGAAAAAAAAATAAAAAGAAATCCAACTTACTTTCAAATGGAAAATGGATTCACCATACCATCAGTAATAAAGGCTTCTCGTGTTGTAACCATGGAGAATAAAAAGAAGCAGGGGAACCCTCTGTCCCTCTACAACCAATAAGAGTTTTGTAAGGACTCAACTTGGTTTCCATTGAACTGCACCCCTCTCTCTAATGGTTGCTTCAGGTATCAAAACATTAAAGTGACTTAAGAAAGCATAAGTTGGGTGAAGTTGCAAGAAAGGAACGAATATACAAAAAAGTGACTCGGATATTTTGCCGAGGCGAGTTACTTGCTTGAGTTCATGTCAAGCTAAAATAAAAAGAAAAATAAAAGTAAATAACCTTTTTATTTAATAAACTACCTATATTTAACAATAGTATGCAAGCAATATACTGGTATTGTGAGGCGCATTTACAAGTGGTATATATATTTTTTTATTTTTCTTCTTTCTCACCCATTTTTTTTCTTTTTGTTTTCTTTTGGCAAAGATCACTTACAGATAATTTTATTACAATAAACTCTTGCTTCAAAGAAAATAAAACTAGTAAATCTAAGATCTTAAAACCTTAATGCAACTAAACCAATTTTCTTTAAATAAAAAAAATAACCGTAATTCTTATGCTTGAGAATATAAAGACAATATAATTAAATATGACAAGAAACAAAAAAAGAACGTCGAAGATTACTTCAACTGGGCTTATTATACCCCACACCGATTCACCATCATCCGATGACGCGGGATCAACGATCAACCTTCTATCTCAACCGAGAAAGTAAGTTTAAGTCACACCCTCTAATGGATCTTTAAACTCCTCTTGATCACAAATCTCAAACTTAGGTGTAATCCATAAAACGTAGTTTAAGAGAGATAGCCTCTACTTACTACTATCTAACCCCTTCGATCATCACAAAGCAAGATGAGAGAGATAGTTCTATCTAAGTGGGGCGTGCCCCTTAATTTTACATAAGAGAGAGAGAGAGATTTCTTTCTTAAGTGGGGCGTGCCCCCTATTTAAAGAGATAGAAATATTAGAGAGAGCAGAGATATTTTTGGTGTAGAGATTTATGGGCATGGGGTCCTCTTTTTATAGTGCAAAAATAGGATTAGGGCTTGTTAGGGTTTTTCATGGCTTGCCTCTTCTTGTGATATTGAATATGCACTATTGATCTTGGATGACTTGTAGGGTGAGAAATTTGAGGCCTCCATTCCATAGAAGGGCTTTCAAAATCATATGAAAGGTGCTAAAACCTTAATCCCTAGTTTTTCTAAATTATTTTCCCATCAATATAAATTAAATAAATAAATTTAATCTTAATATTATGCTTACAAAAAATTATATACAAGCATTCTCATGCTTTTTAAAAATCCATTCAAAGCTTCCTCAAAGCAAAGGCTTTCTAAAACATCACACAACTTTTATTTCAAGCCAAAGTTTGATCTAACAAAATTGGAAAGCTCCTTGGAGTGTGGCATGCCAGCCTTGGTGGCACTCATGGGCCCTACCCACACTGTAATGGTGGGCCCATATAGCTTATTGGGTATCGCATAAACTAATCAAATTGATTAAATTCATAAAAATCAATTTAAATAATTAAATCAAGCTAAAATTAATATTTCTGTTTTTGTAAATCTAAATTTGATAAATAAATTATCCAGATATTTAGAAAAATTTAAATAACAATTCTAAAAATTATGTAACATTAAAATAAACATAATTAAATTTATTAGATGGGAAAATGATCTATATGGTCTAGGAATTAAATAAATAAACATCGGGGGTAATCCACTTTCAACTGTTATTTACAGTCCAAACTTGCTTTCTCAAACCAACTCAGTGTTGTCTACGACTCATAGTCTATGCAGGGGCTCAGTAGTGGGTCACCAAAGTCTAGCCAATGGGCAAGGAGTCGTAATCACAGTTTATGGATTTCAGGTTCTCTCCTAGATATGTACCAACGTCATCTAGACCTCATGCGACCACAACTTATATGGCGCATAGGGCTATCTCTCACATATGTATAAGTTTCACCTTGAAAGATGGTTCGCTTTCTCGAAACAACTATTATATATGTATTGCCATGTGTTGGCACGCGAATAAGGCTTTGACTCCCATCTCTAAAAGTCATCATCACACACAAAGGCCACACAGTCCATCGACTAACTCATCTAGGCATACGTTGACCTCATCAAGGGATGACTTATTAAAACATTATCAGATAGTTTTATATGCTCCTGTAACATAGGTTTTTCCCAACCAACTAGCGTAATTCGTAAAGCTCAGTTCGGTATTAGCAAATATAACTTGCTTAGAATGGTCCACGAAAGATCACACTCTCGCTGAATTCATGTTCCATTATATCAAAATGTTTATTACAAATACTCATAAGACCTTCAATGGTCACACTCACCCAAAATGAAGTACATAGAAAATCGGCACATAGTACTCGGTGGAATATGAGTTATCTTGTCCTAAACAATTTGATGCTACAAAGGCCCCCCAAAGCTATTGGACTTGCTAGCGACTACACACATTAAAGAATTCTCACAGGGTCTGCTCATAACTTGAGAGACAATCACTCCACTTGAAAGCTAGTAATATGTAATAACTCTTGCAATTGTTGGGGGGTGGGGGTGGGGGTGGGGGTGGGGGCTGGGTGGGTCCAATGGATCCCAAAAGGCACTACTTGAATAAGTGCCACCAATAAGGGAAAACAAGGTCCCATGGATCGAGAGGATGAAGTTAAGAGGCCTTCCAATATTTTATGTTTCCTGAATTCTCATTCATATCCAAAGAGTATCTGATTTATCTTTTATTTTTGTGATTTGTTATCATTATTATTATTATTATTATTATTATCATTATCATTATTATTATTATTATTATTATTTATTTTTTTTTTTTTTTTTTTTTCTGTTTCGTTTCTTTCAAAGTGCAATGCAAGTTTGCAACTAGCATGGTATAATCATTAAAAGCTACAACATACATTTAAACAAGAAATAAATTAAAAAAAGATATAAATTGATCGAAATTATAGAATTGCACAAATTTCTAGTAGCATGAAAATATAGTCTAATGGTAAGGATGGGCTAAGAAGAAAAGAAATCATATTAAAAGAGATGATGAGCTAATAAAAAACGCACATCTTAATGACTATATAGGCTGATGTTTTCTTATTAGCCCACCCTTTCCTTTTGTTAGGACAGAGCCATTAAGATGTGTTCTATCATTTTAATGGTAAGTATTATTTTCTAAATAAAACCATACAAAATTCTTGAAAAAGTACAATCTCTTCATTATTGCTTATCATTTAGTAGTAAACGATCCAAGGCTCCTATTAAATAAAAACCGAAGATCATAAGGGCACAACGGTCCCCAGCTCTCATAATAAAAAACAATAAGTAGACAACATTCATAGAAGAAAACTAAGAAAGAAAGGCCTAAGAGTGCATCCCAAATTTTTAATGTTCAAATAACTTCAAAATCAGATCAATGATATTCTCCCTATCAGTATGCAAGTATGCATTCCTTTGGAATTCATCGTCCATAAATCAATCCATCCTATATTGTATCATGGTATAAGATTTCTGAAATTTTATATGGTAAAAGAATTAGCTCAAAGCAAATACAAGTTGCAGGCCTACCTCACCAATTTAAACTATCATTGACCATATAAAATAAGGATGATGACTATTATGATAAGAGTCTGAACTATTCGGGCAAGGTACAATTCAGTAGGGGTGGCAATGGACTTCGACCTGACCCGGGACCTGAGGGGTAGACCTGATCCAGGTCTGGGTATGGGTTCAAAAATTGTACCTGGTGGGTCAAGCTTGGGTTCCAATCTTGGACGCGAACACTATTCGGGTTCGGGTCTGGGTCCAAGTCCGGTGGGGTTCAAGTCCAGGTCCAGGTTGGTTGGGTCCGAGTCCGGTGGGGTTCAAGTCCAGGTCCAGGTTGGTTGGGTCCGAGTCCGGTCCGATAATATTTTTTGGGTCCCAATATATGAAATAGTTAAATATATTGATATTTTAATCTTTTGGTCTTGTCTGGTTCCCACATTATATTTTTTGATATGGATCCGGCCTGACCCAGACCTAACCTGACCCAACCGTTGCCATTAAAATTTAAGGTTGGGCTATTAAAATTTAATTCCACTTAAACTACATCCGTTTGTGATTAAGAGACGTCGATGTTGCCCATCCGATGATGAGTTGTTGCAAAGTTCGAAGGATAAAGAACAAAAAAGTCCAACATGAATAATAAATTACAATATCAAATATTGCATCTCAAGTAAATAACCAAATTTTAAAGCACTTTTGAGCCTAGAGATTGTACCTTCTCAAAAACAATATGCACATCGCCTAGCACTCTTAAAACCCAAGCTGAAAGTCATTGGAGGTCAAGAGAATTTGAAAACCTACAATATCAAAAGATTCAAAATAAATGCATGCAATAAGTAATAAAATTATTTTCAATTTCTTGAAAATAAGAAATGTAAAACATGTACATAACTCCTACATACCATGGAAAGCTGAGTGAACTTGGTGTGGGCTTGATGGTTATCGAATATGCAAAATATTATGATTTGAAGACCTATAATTTTTATACATTAAAGTATTAAGAAACTAGAACTCCAACACAAATGGAGTTCATACTTTTCAAACATAAAAAAATCAAAGAAAATAATGGTGTAAGCCCACTAGCCTATAACTACATATGAGCCGAACGGCCCATAATTTTTACTGATCTAACAGTCACGACCTCATTTCGTATTTTAATTTTAATTTTTTCTACAAATCTAAATTATAAAAAATTTAGGCTTCTATTCTTCTCATCAAGCCGCACTTAATAAAAGTATTAAAAAAATAATTCGTAAACTATAAATTGAACAAAATACCCCTGAAAATTTTTAGGGGTATTTTGATCAATTTATTTTACACGAAACATTTTTTTGATATTTTTATTGGATTCTTATATTTGTAGAGAACACACACTCAAAATTTCAAGTTATTTAGATTTATAGATAAATAAATAAAATTTAAATATAAAATGCAATCGTGATCATTGGATCAGCCCATATTTAATCTGGGCCGTTGGGTGCAGATGTAGCTGTAGGCTAGTGGGCCTACGCCATCATTATATAAAAATACTAATTTAAATAATTAATGTGCGACAAAAAAGTGATAATCAACTCCAAGGGAGAGAATTTAAAATTTAGAAACGAGTAGGACCAGTTTGGATGTCAAAGAAAAAAATATTCACAGCGAAAAAAATGCAAATTTTTTCCATCTCAATTGGAAAACATTCTCGTTTTATTTTATTATATTGGTAAACTGTTTGGATATATAATTGTATTTATTTGTCAAAAAAAAAACTCAGGGCCAGTGAATTTCATTGTGCTTGCCTCTGCCCCTTTTCTCCCGACACCTCTAAAACCCCCTGCATTTCTAGAGAGAGAGGGAGGGGACGATGGAGAGGATCCAAGAACCAATGCTTCTCGCCCTTTTAGGGAGCTTTGCATAGGAAAAGCTCGGGCGATGGTTAACCCTGCAAAATCCACCATCAATCTCAGAGAACACGACCTTATGACGCCTTTGTTGTGGAATTGGAAGCCACTTCTCTTCCTATGAAATGTCAAGCATGCTCTCATTCTTTAATGGCCCCTAAACCTATGACAATTCCCATGTCAGGATGTTCTCGCATTCTACAGGTAAAGAGGGGAAATCGAGGGTAGGGAACAATTGGGTTCAGTGAAAGAAAGTGAGAAGATTGGAACTTGAGTTTTCCTTTGAGAGAGAAGCTGGGATTTCCTAAGAGAGAGAAAGAGAAAGGAGAGGAGCACAGGGTTGAGGAAACGGGTGCGGACCTCGGGTTTCTCGAGAGAGAGAGGGTTCGGGGCTCCTGGGGTTTTTAGAGTGAGAGAGGGTTGGGGCTACTGGGGTTTCTACAGAGAGAGAGAATTGAAAAATGCTATCTGAACCCACAAAGCAACAAGAATAGAAGTCAAGAGAGAAAGAAGTGCACGGGAACTAAGAATGGGCAATATGAGTGATGGTGAAGTGCAGGTCCTATTGCCACAAAAGCGCCCCAAAAAATTCACAATCTCAAATTCCATGGATGATTTTCCTTTACAGACACAGGGATCAACTCATAAGGAGGTATGAATTCATTAGGGGTTTGATCCAGTTTCTCTATTCCTTGGGTTACAGTAAAGCTGCTTCTCTCTTAGAAGAAGAATCAGGCATCACTCTCCATTGGGTATAGAGAAAGATCGAGGGCCATGGCCATGGCCATTGAGTGTAGAGAGAGCAGGGTTTCATAGAAGAAGTTTGGGGCCATGGCCATTGGGTGTAGAGAGAGAAGGGTTTCGCATAGGAAATTTGGGGCGAGAGGAAGTTTGGGGCCATTGGGTGTATAGAGCGAAGGGTTTCGTAGAGGAAGTTTGGGGCGATGGGAGAGAGGAAGTTTGGAGCCATGGCCATTTAGTATAGAGAGAGAAGGGTTTACTAGGGAAGAGAGGAAAGAGCGTGAGGCTTAGAGAGAGAGAGAGAGGCACGTGAAACGTGATTTACGCCAAAAACATTCAAGTCTAAGTTGAATTTATTTGGATGACATTTTTTGACATGAGATCTTTTTTTTCTTTCAATCTAAAAATTTGGCAAAAAAGTACAGTTGTCCAAACAATCAAAATCCATTTCAAAATATTTTTTTAAAAATTTTAAAAATATTCCAATTTTAGGTACATCCAAACTGGCCCTTAAGGGGACGTTTGGTTCGCGTGAAATTATTTTCTAAAAATCATTTTTATATGAAAAACTTTTTCATGTGATTAAGTGTGGAAATATTTTTACGTCAATTAGTCAATTGGTATTAAAATATGCACTAAAACCAATTGGTATGGAAACATTCCCACACTTAACCACATGAAAGAATTTTTTATGTGAAAACATTTTCTAGAAAACAATTCCACGCGAACCAATCGAGCCCTAAGGGATGGGGACGATTATGGAATTGTGCGCCTTTTTCTCCCCACTTTACCAATAAATCGTAATTAAAAAGAATGCTAAAAAACATTTCTCATAGGCATGCAAATTGCAAAGAAACATTTGATAAAGATCAAGAGAAGGCATACCAAAAATCCAAAGAAAAGGTCGAATTGTCAACCTTCACAAGTCACTCGAGGTTGGGGCCCTATCACCCTCCCTAAGAAGTCTAAGAGGATCGACAAAACTAGGGGCGGCAGCAGGTCGGATCCGGGTCTTGACAAAACTACGGGTGGCAATAGGCCGGGTCAGGTTGGACCAGGACCCAAACCTGAATAGTATCCAGGTCTAAAATTTGGACCCATACCCTGACCCATCGGGTCTCTGATCTATCATTGCCACACTATGACTATGAGGGTTTTTTTTTTTTTTTTTTGCGTTTTTTTTTTACCATTATATACCTTATGACTATAAACTTCTGTTTTTTTTTTTTACCAATAATACTGTAAATGTTGCCAATATTATGACAATATGAACACCGAGTGTGTGCCTAAAGATACATGATTGCCATCTTATACCCTATGACTATGGGTAGCCGGATCTGAATAGTATTTGGATCCAAATTTTGAACCCATACTCGGACCCGAAGTCGGGTCTACCGTCAGGTTCCTGGTCGGGCCCAATGCCAACTCTAGACAAAAGCACCATCACGAGGATTAAATTCTTCCTCAAATGGCATTGATTCAATTATAGGGTCATTTAATGAAAGATTACACGCTAGTTCTACTGGCCCATCCAAGTTGAGTTATCAAAAAGGAGATTCTCTTCCCCAAGAATGCAAGGGTGTGGTTCACAATAGAATTGTTCCACTAAATGTATTGAAGATACATAACATTTGTAGATTTTTTTTATTTTTCAAGTTTCCTAACTATCTTTTTTTTTTTAATGATATTTTTAAGGATAATTATGTAAATAACTAATTTAGTTTTCGTTATTACCACAATATCGAATATTTTCCGTTATTACTGAGATATCTGTTTTTTGGACTTCATAACAGTTTTTTTTAAAAGAGACGAAACTACCTATTTTCAGTCCAAACTAAAATGGATATTTAGGTAATTTTCCCATCTTTTTAAGATGAAAAACTATCCGTGCAGGATTTGTCATACAGTAATTTTTGTGGGCATTTATTTGAATACTTTGTTATTTTTGGAGAGGTTGCATGATTTCTTCAAGTTGCCAAAATAGATAAACATATTATTAAAGGTTTTGAACTAAGTTTATCCTCTTATGTTTTCTTTCTTCTTTTTTTTTGTTTGTGGGTTTAATTTTTAGAATTTTTGTTAGTTTTCATATTTACATAGTTGTTATCTCAAATATGGTCATAGGTTAATTCATCGTTACAAAATTTTGCTTTTGTAGGAAGTTATTTACATATTTTAGTAGTATTATAGAGATCAGAGACGTTGAAAGTATACCCATTCCTCATTGGACCTTCTCGTCATGGATAAACCTAGAAATTCACAGTTTCAGTGGTATTATGTTATCCATATTTGTCATTATTACTTTGCTTGATTTATCAACTCTAAACAAGTGTATCTTATCCTTCAAATACTCAAATGACATATCTTTGCTCATGATTGTATTACGTTGGAGCTATCTATCCCTAACTTCAAATTTTTAAAAACCATAAATATTGTAAATGCTATAGATTTCTATTACTATTTTTTAAAATTCAAATAAATTATTTCTTTTTTATTAACGAAATCACAATTTATCTTTTCAATAGAAGTGTATTTTAAATTTTTTAAAGAACCCTTTTCTCTTATTTTCTTTGTAATTAGTAATTTCAAAATTTTATCCAAAAGAAGTTTGTTTATGAGTTTCATAGTTATAAAATATAATTTTTCAAAATAGAAAATCAATTTCCCAACCTTTCATTTTTTAAAAAACAATTATGAATTTTTTGATCCCCAAAATATTTTGGCTAATTTTTAATTTTTATTCTCATTTTTAAATATATCGAATGAATCATTTAAAAAATTTATAATTTTAGATGTAAATGTTTTTGCTTCAAAATAGTTTATGACTACTTTTTAGAATTTTGAGATTACAAAATTTTATTATTTTTAAAATTTAGACATTCTATTGTCAATTTCTAGTGTTTGTACAATTTCCTTTCTAATTATAGATTAAATATAACAATCACTTTTAAAATATTTTTAGTCTAACATTTTTGAACTTCTAACGATTTTCAATTTCATTAATGAATCATCACTGATCTTTTTAAGGATTTGATAACATAACAAATAAAATCCCTTTTTTCAGCAAAATTTCAATGCTTCTGAAATAGCTCATGACCAATTACCGAATTGTTTATATAAAATTATCAAGTGCTTTAGCAAAACTTACACTGACTTCTTTCAAAAATTAGATAATACAAATCTACGTTTTATTATTTTTTATTTTCTTAAAGAAGTATATATTTTTATATAATTTAATCCTTTGATATTTAATTTTGTCAATTTTGCAGAATTTTATTTAGAAAGTATATTTTATTTATTATAATTTTACATTTTAAACTTGGAATCTAATTTTCTAAAAAAGGTAATTAAAAGTACGGTGGCATACTAATGGATGCAGTTAGCACGCGGCCAGCCCGCATCTTGTAGAAATGTGGCTGGGTAATAAATATATGTTTTTAATTATAATTTGATCCTAATTTTTAGAGAATATATAATCTTTAATATGGAAATCATGACTATGAAAAAATAAATAAAAATTAAAAATTTAAAAAAATAATTATATTAAGAAAACATTTGGACCGTGCTTTTAGATGGACCACCTATTTGCATCTCTTTAATGCGGTTCAGCCGCATGAAACAATTGTTCAAAACTAATTAGTATGCCTATTTTTTAAGGGTGCAGTTTATTTAGAGCTTAGGCTCTAAACAATCAAATTAGAGCCTACATTCAAATAGTATTGAGAAATATGGTTTCAATATATTGGAAATCTTTTTGATGGCCTTAAAACATATTTTCACCTTTGTTTATAAAGTTCAAAGCTTCAAAAATAGTGTAGATCAATATATCTATGAAAACTTGAAAATGTTGCAAATTGACGGTCCAAAAATACATTACAAAATACACTATTTCAAAAACTTGAAATCCATTTTTTTCTCATGTACATTTATCTTGACGTCGAGATGATCAATTTGAAGATATTTGGGCATCAAAACAACCTCTTCTAGTGAAATTTATGTGGTAGGCTCCAATTTCATTGTTTAGAGTCTCGGCTCTATATAAACTTTTGCCCTTTTTTGAAACCCAGTAGCGGATCCCCTTTGTCCTCATTGAAATAACATACCCACTGCAATGGAATGGTTTCAAAAGGATTATACTTTATGCTGGAAATAGAAAATCAAAAACTAAAAAGGGTTTTTTTATCATCATATTGGTGTAATGTAATTTGATTATACGCCTTTTGCTATCTAGGTGCTTATTTCTTTACATTTCATGAGCATATGTGTTTTGTTAGTCTTGTTTCATGACTTCATTAGGAGGAAAATTTGTTTGAATTCATTAAATTGATATTTTGTGATTGGCAAATTTCATTACGCTCAATCTATTTTTACTTATTTTCCTTCCGTTAATGAGATTGTGAGTTAAATATCTTCTTATCTCTTATTTTTAACTTCCATATCTCATGAGACCCAAGAATTGAAAATATTACTTTTAAGTAAAAGGTTTCCATCTTTTCCATCTTATAACCCCCTGGATCCCTTCGACTATAGTTTTTGACCCAAACAACACTAAAATGACACCCTATTCAAACTCCATTTCTCTCTCTCTAAGACTCCATCTCTCTCTTTTCGCTTATCGATGAGTTTACCAGTCAAGGGGTTTAGCTTGAGCTCGAACACGAGCACACCTTCTTATATGTGAGAGAAAGATGGAGTTTAAATATTAGAAAGAGATAGAGTTTGAGAGAGACAGATGGAGTTTGAGTTTTAGGGAGAGAGACGGAGTTTTGAAAGAGAGAGAGAGATGATGATGTGAGTGAGAGAGATGGAGTTTGGGTTTTAGATAGATATGGAGTTTTGAGAGAGAGAAAGAGAGACGATGATGTGTGTGTGAGAGAGAGAGAGATGGAGTTTTAGAGGCAAAGAGAGAGATAAAATCATTTCATAAGTTGTTGAGATCAATAATACATGGTCAAAAGGGTTTAGAGGGTTGGGAGATAGAAAAGATGGAGTCATTTTGCTTACAAGTAATATTTTCAATTTTTAGGTCTGATGAGATATAGAAATTAAAAATAGAAGATAATAGGATATTTTATCTAATTTTTATTTGTTTTTTGGGTGAATCAACTCTAATGTTAAAAGAAAATAAATCAAACCCATTTTATTAAGAATTTAATTTTTTTAAAATTATTGTATTTATGGTTAATATTTTTTTATAATATGATATTAATAACAAGAGTGATAATAATAACAATTATATCAACCACAACAATAATTGTTGATATCATTTCTATCACAATTGATAATTAAGTGATAATATAAAAATTTCAAATAATTATTATGATAATGTCTAATGATATGATTGTTTAAGTTTATTTTTAAAATTTATGATGATATTACTATATTAGTCATATTGATGCAATATTATGCTTATTATATTATCATTAATAATTTAATAAATACTATTATTATAATAAATTTAATATAATTATGAGTCTTAAGATGTGCGGTTATTATAAGAACTCGACTTTATAGTAGAAAGTAAAGTTGCAGTTCTAGACCTTCAAACCATATCGTTCCAATTCCCAAATAACATTGGCCTAAAAATCTTAATGTGTCTCTAATTATAGGGTTTGAAGATCCAAACATAGTGCAAACCAGGCAAATCTTTAAACATTTGAAATTGCTTGAAATCCATTTTGTTTATAACCATGATTGTTGAGATTGCGATGACCAACATGATATTGTTCTAGCATTACAACAGTGATTTCTAGTGACATTTGAACACCCATGGAAAATACGAAGGCCTACCCTATTCTTTTCCTCAATAGTACAATAATACAACATGATAATTATATTTAGTGTGATGGTTAACATATATAAATATAATGCAAATAATTATGACTCTTCATTAGTTATTAATAAGCATGGTATTTTTTTTGCTTTATTTTAAATTACGATTTAAATTGTCAAACTAGTTTTAAAATCTTTTATATTTTAACTTTTGAATTATTAATACTTCTAAATTCCAGATATGACTCATTTAATTATGTTGGGTTTATGTGGCCTTTAAGGGCTTTATGAGTGTGTAATAAAAACATTTGACATAGTGGAACATAAACCAAGTGGGGGTGTGGTCCCTCATGGACCATACTACGTAAATAATATTTGCAGATTCCGATCTATGCTTGACGATCTAGGCCAATCGTTTGGAAAAAACCATGTTACCTGGACATAAAGAATTGTCACAACCCCGTCCCCTGACCCCTACCATACTCGCCGGAAGGCGACATAGTGCGGGATCGCGACTAGAGGTCACGAACGTCACTCAAATGGGAGTGGCCCAACGCGTTTAGAAATGCAGAATCAAAACAAACTACGAAAGACAATAAAACTCATTCATCATGCATCACAAAACTGCCCAAATTAAAACCATTATATACATATACAATCTCCAAAGGTTCTTTACAATTTTGCCAAGGCACTACCGATCTGACAACAAAATTTCAATATTACATCAAAGTAACAGTATGACACCGCCACCCGACACCTACTATCAAAAAGTTCCTTGATCAGTCTGGAGCTTCAGCTGGCTGCCACAATTGTCCAGCTGCCCACTCTCAAGAATAAGAGATTATCACTATACACAGGGAAGAAAATAAGAAGAATGTGCTAAAAGCCGGGTAAGTAGATTAGTGCCCATGCATTCCCACCTACATGCACACATATAAGATAATGTGGTCCGCAGATCAGCACAGTTCATACTAGTCACAGAGTAAAGTCATGCATCACAATGTATTAGCAGTGTAAAATGGAGTATGATTCGATATCAAGGCAGTACATATTGTATGAGCTAACAGTTATTTCACCTCTTATCACAGTAACAGGTCAGTGCCCAAAAAGAACACATAAAGTACACAAGCAGAGTTTAGAGTTGTTTATTCCTGAAGTAGAAGTTATATCGATCAAGCCAAGCAAATCCTGAACTTGGAACTTCTACCCTCATTCAAGACGGAGGACAATGACAAATGGATACCCCATTTTGTAATGTCCTCACTCACACACACAATCCTCAGCGCACTTTGGGGTTTTTGATAGGCAGTGGTCTTGCAAGACACGACCCTCTCTTTATGTTTTCAAGTGATAGAGCGTTACACTACCATTGGAGGACCCAATGCATAGTGCCCAAAATAATGTGGGGGGCCCGATCCTCCCTATAATTTACAGTCATCTCCCAACTCTATTCCTATCATTGGAGTCGAGGCACAGTTTATCCAACTACCAATGGAGGACTCATTGTGTGGTAGTCATATCACATATAGATAACAGAATCACAGTATCCAACTACCAATGGAGGACCCATTGCGTAGTAATCATGTCACATATATCAGTCTTAAATATAATAGAATCACAATATCCAACTACCAATGGATGACTCATTCCATAGTGGTCATGTCACATATATCAGTCTCAAATAGAACATAATCACAATATCCAACTACCAATGGAGGGCTTATTGCATAGTGGTCATGTCACATATAACAATTTCAAATATAACAGAATCACAATATCCAACTACCAATGGAGGACCGATTGCGTAGTGGTCAGTATTACATATAGATAACAGAATCACAATAGATCATAATTAGTTGCGACACGTGTATGCATGCTCAAGCATTCATTTGCTCATGCTTTACCATTTCAAGAGTTTAAGAACATTCATAGTATCATAAGCAGACATTTTCAGTATCTCATGACAGATAATTTCAATCTCCTTATGAAGGGATTTAGCTATGTTCAGAAGCATCAGTATATAACACTTGCATAATTCATATATCAGTTTGGGATTTACTGTCATCTCATTAGAAATATGCATAAACAAACTGGGACGTGGCATTCAATTCATGCTTGAAATAGACATATACATATATATTCTTCGGTCAAAGAGAATTTGAAGCTACTGGTGCATCATTTGATCGGCTAAAAGCCCATCAACACAAAAGCAACAGTTTCTGGAAATTGCAGTAATCTATGACAGTAACATCTTACACCAACTGAAGCATTACTCACAAATTTGAGGGAATTCTGATATGGTTTCAAAACCAAAGTTTAAGTAGAAACACATATCTTTCCAACAAATGTGATTTGAAAGCATTTGGACTCCATTTAGAAGATCAAAAGCTCATAGTAACAGAAGTAACTTTCTGAATTCTGCTAACAATGATATATTCCTCTTTCCAAGGGCATAATTTTAAATCTATAGGGTATTTCAAAATGATCTCAACATGAACTTTAAGTAAACACACAGATCTTTCAAATCGCAGTAGTTTGAAAAAAATTGGACTCTATTTGATTAGTCAAATGCTCATGGTAACAGAGACAACAGTTCTGAATTTCAGTGAAATATGCTAATCGTGACGTACTTGTACAATTTGAAGCCTAGCTCCTCATTTATACATAATTTGAAAAAGTTTAAACATAAAAATCATAGTAAACACATGCAACTTTCAAATGGGGTGATTTGGAGTCACTTGGATACCATTTGCCTAGTTAAAAGTATGTTGCAAAAACATAAAACCTCCCTAGAATTTCATAGTGTGGGCACAACATGACCCAACAATAAGTCAATAATCCCCCAAATCATGCTAAATTTCAGTATAGAACCTTTTTACATTATACATTAGATGCATAAGAACATTCTCCCACAAATTCTCATGCCAATCAAGAAGGACTTCAATGCTCACTTTGACATGCAATGGCAGACTAAATTTATGGAAAACATAGCATAACATAGTACACATGCAGCCATTGTTTATGCATATGTTCATGCTCAACCTCATGCTTTATTCATGCTTAATTCATACTTAATTCATGCTTTCAGGACTAAGGACCTACAAGGTAGTGACCCACTTACCTTGTGTGTGCAATGGTGTTCACACAGCCAGTGCACTTTCACTACATGTCTTCCCACAAGGCTCAAAGGGGGCTGGAGTTTGGTGTTCCAAGAGAGATGAATGTGTTCCAAAATGTGAGGCAAAAGGGATAGAAGGAGCTTTTGTAATTACTCACATGGGAGGTGACATCGTGGGCTTGTTACGTGGCAACCTTAGTATCATGCAGCTTGACAAGTGGCAGGGTGGCAGCATTCAGTAGGCAGATGGAAACCATGTGCCATGCACGGGCTTGGCGACATGGCACACGGCGGCACTCTTTCTACTTCTCTCACTGCCTTGCGCATCTCTTTCTCTTCTTCTCTCTTACTACCGTGCGTGCCCATTGCCACTCGTGTCTCTCTCTCTCTTCTGCTCTCTTACTATCGTGCACGCCCACTGACGCGCTCATCTCTCTCTCTTCTTCTCTCTTACTACCGTGCGCCCCCACTGTCGCACATGCTCACTGCCGCACGCGTCTTCTCTCTTTCCCTTTTCATTAACTGCGCGCGCACACTCTGTCGCGCGCATCTTCTCTCTTGCCCTTTTCGTTCACTGCCGCACGTGCACTCTGCCGCACGCACTCTTTGCTGTGCGTGTCTCTCTCTCTACTTCTCTCTTATTGTCGCACGCTTTCCACAACCGCACGCATTCCACAGTCACACGCCTTCCACTCCTGCGCGCTTTCCACTGCCGCATGCCTCCCTCCTTATCCTGTCGTGCACTCTATCAGGTCGGGAAAGTCTGGGTCGTTACAAGAATAAACCGATAAAGGTTCTAATGGGTTATCCCTTGATGAGGTCGGAGCAATTGCCCGGATGGGTGAGCCGAGGGACTGTATGACCTTTGTGTGTTATAGTGACCTACAGAGATGGGGGCTAAAGCCTCATCCATGAGCCATCACACGATATGCATATCGATCGATTGTTCGAGAAAGCAAGTAAGCCACCTTTTAGAGTGAAGCGTATGCATGTGTGACAGAGACCCCTATGCGTCAAAGAGATGTGGTCGCATCAGGTCTTGGTGACCTGTAATCCACAGACTGAGATTGTGACCCCTTGGCTGATCGGTCAGACTTTGGTGACCCGCTAATGAGCCCCTATTTGGACTGTAAGTCATGGGAAACACTAGGTCAGTGTGATAAAGCAAGTGTAGTCTGGAGTCCACAGTTGAAGATGGAGTGCCCCATGATTGTTGATTCAATTCCTAAGTCATATGGATCTATTTTCCATCAAATTAATTTAATTATATTTGTTTTATGATAGAAATTATTTTAGAATTGTTAATTAAATTTTTATGAATCATTTGATATTTTATTTGTAATCTTTGGATTTATAAAATTAAATATATTAATTTTACAATAGTATAAAATTCAAATAATATTTTAAAAATTATTTTATTATTTTAAAATACATAAAAATATTATGGGGGCCCATTGTGCACATGGGCCCACCATGCTTCTAGAAGGTGGGGCCAACATGTGCCTCACATGGGTGGCACGCCCCACCCACTTTGGATTCTTTTCTTTTGTATTTTGGTAAGATGTAAATTGTAGCATGTGGTCAAATGTGACATGGAAACATGTTGACCATATATTAACTAAATATCAAAAAGAATATTGACTTGATATGCTTTGAAAGATTCTTATGGAAAATATGAGGAGGATTATGTTATTTTATGCAATGCATATATTTTAATTAGATTTAATTTATTTAATTTTTATTGATGGGAAAATGATCAAGAAAATCGGGATAATGGACCATGCACTTTTCATAATTTTAATGGCCCATTTATGGAATGGATAACTCAGATCTCTCACCCCACAAATAATACTGATCAATGGTTCACATTCAATCTCAACAAAGAGGCAAATTATGAGAAATCTTAAGAAACCCTGAATATAATTTTGCACTATAAATAGCAGAGTAACCCCTCCCCTTCCTTATTCTGTACACCTTCTCGTCTCTCTCTCTCCGCACAACTTTCTCTCTCTCCACTCTCTTAGGGGCATGCTCCACTCTCTCTACTCTCCCCTCTCTCTCGTCCTCTCTTTATCCTAACCTAGCCATAGAGGGGCACACCCAAACCCTAGGTTCTAACATTTTCTCTCTCATCCTATAGATCCTAAGGGTGGGTAATGCGGGATATGCCGAAATAAATTTAGGGGTTAGGTTATGAGCTTGAAGAGATCTAAAAGTGGTGCATAAACAATTTGGCCGAAATTTGCTTTCTCGGTTCGAGATTGAAGCTAGACCATTGATCCCGTATCATCGGATAGTGGTGACACAGTGTGGGGTGTAATAATCCTGATTGAGGTAATCTTCAATATCCTCTACTTTTATTTCTTGCAATTTTATCTTTATATTCTCATGCATAGTGCAAAGAACATAGTACATAGTATATAGTATACAGTTGTTACAATGATATCACGTTGTTAGGATCTTGTTGTTAAGTTGATTTTATTTTATATGTTGATGTAATAAAACCACATATAAGTGTTCTTTTGCCAAAACAAAAGGGGTGAGATAATCATATAAAAAAAAATTTACATTCCCCAGTAAAAGATCACATAAGTTTTTCTTTCATTGGTATCAGAGCATAGTAATTTGATTGTCATTAGTAGTCTTTTTCTTACTTTTGCTTGAGAATAAAAAGATATGGCTGCTCGTACAGTCATCTCAGAGATCCTGAAAATCGAAAAGTTTTGATGGGACCAACTATGGTTCCTGGAAAAGAAAGATTCGGTATGTGCTTTATGAAGAAAACGTGCATGAGATACTCTATGAGCATCGTCCTCATCATCCAAGTGATGACTCATATCAAGAAACTAAAGACGAGCACGCCAATTGGAAGAGAATGAACTTGAAATGCAAGCACATGCTTTTATGTTTTATGACCGACTCGTATGCTTCTGAGTACGAGTCAATGTATACAACAAGTGGAATCTTTGAAAAACTTAAGAGAGAGTATGTTGAACCCTCTCTCATGAAGCATACCATGACTATGGGAAGGTATAATGAGTTAAAGATTGCAGAAGGTACCAAATTTGCATATCATGTGCACATCTTTCACACATTAGTCAGAGAGTTGGAAGACACCGGTATGAAACCTACGGAATCCATGCAAGTGATTCATCTCATGAATTCACTTCCTAATTTATGGGAAACTTTTGTGTCTTCCCTCTTGGCTAGAAGAAAGGTACCAAAGCTGGAGGAGCTCATCACGACGATCAAAATAGAAGAGGCGATGAGGAATTTAAGACAAGCACTGACATCAACACCGAAGGAAGTCGTACATATGGTAAAATTTCCACCCTCTTATAAATATAAGAAAAGAAAGGGAAGAAATAATTCTGGGAAGAGAAGAGATTTTAAAAAGAGATATTTTGTAATAAAGGACGAAAAAAGGAGACTAAGACTTGCTTTATTTGCAAGAAGGTGGGCCACATAGCCAATAATTGTCAGTTCAACAAATCTGGAGGGACCAATAAGGAATTGGCTTATGTAGTCTTTGAGACTATGCAGGCTGATCCCAAGGGAGCTTCTTGGTGTCTTAACTCGAAGGCTACGACTCATGTCACAAACATCAAGGAATGTTTTCATTCTTTTACTCCCATAGGGCCAGGACCACAATATATCTATATGGGAGGAAATCAGAAAACTGATGTACTTGGAGTTGGAGATTTCGAGTTGAAATTGACGAGTGGGAGCACCTTGATCCTAAAGCAAGCACTTTATGCTCCTGATATAAGGAAGTGCTTGGTTTCGGTCCCCAAGATAGGCTAGATTCATGACCACTTTCATTGGGGAGAATGTGGTGGTCAAGAAAGGGAAAAATGTTTGCACGACTGGACGTCTTGTAGACGGGTTATTTATTATTGAAATAAAATAGAGCGTTGCTTATGTCTGGTCCCCTAATGAATTAGATGCTATTCTATGACATATAAGGTTATGACACATTAATTTCAAACGAATGGAAAGATTGAAAAAGGATGGCATTCTTCAAAATTATAAGGGAAATTTATCGAAAGTGTGCAAGTCTTGTGTGCAAGAAAAATTAATAAGGAAAAATACCACCAGGGAAAAAAGAGCTACTAACGATTTAGAAATCATTCATAGTGACATATGTGGACCTATTAATGTAGCTACCAAAAGCAGTAAAAGATATTTCATTACTTTTATAGATGACCACTCGCGATATGACCATGTGTATCTTATTCACACAAAATCAGAAGCCCTAGAAAAATTCAAAGAATATAAAACCGATGTAGAAAATCAAACCAACTTGAAAATCAAAGTCCTTAGAACCGATAGAGGGGGAGAATATTCAGCTGACCTTTTTTCAAGAACTCTGTGTTGAAAACGGAATTGTCCATCAATACACCATGTCATATACTTCCGAACAAAATGGTGTAGTCGAGAGATAGAATAGGACCTTAATTGAAATGGTAAGGAGTATGATAGGGCATGCCAGTCTTTCCCTAGACTTTTGGGGAGAAGTCATGCTAACAACATGTTATATCCTTCATGGAACTCCTAAAAAAGCTGTTACACTTACTCGTCATGAAATTTTCACAGGTCGTACTCCCTCCCTTGATCACTTAAGGGTTTGGGGTTGCTCAGCCCATGATCTCATCCCACACCAAAATAAGACCAAACTTTAACCCAAAACTGTCAAGTCCATTTTTATTGGTTACCCAGATCACAGCAAGGGGTATCAATTCTACAACCTTAAAATAAAAGCGGTCATTGAGAGTCGCGATGCTCACTTCTTCGAGGAAGAATTCCTTGAAGCAAGGTTGAGTAAAAAACAAGTTGGCTTCTTTGAGGAGGAGAGAAACAATGATGTGATTCGAGAACTCGAACCTGAAACTCTTAGTCGACACCAGTCTGAACCCAAACTCCTTAAAGAAAGTGAACATCTACCCGACCCAAGACGAAGTAACCGAATCAGTAGACCTCCTCTATACCTAGAACAATTTGTTGACCTTGGGGAACATTTTGATAGAGTTGGGGAAAATCTAAATTATAAGCCTAAAACTTACCATTAAGCTTTATTCTATTCTGAAAAAGGAATATTGGGTAGAAGCTATGAAAGATGAATATGTTTCCATTAACCAAAACCATGTGTGGGAATTAGTACCTCTACACCGAAAACGTAAGGTCATCGGTTGTTAGTGTATTTTCAAGAAAAACTTGAACTTAGAAGGGAAAATAGAAAAATAAAAAGCTATGCAGGTTGGAAAATGTTTCACCCAGAAAGAAGGGATAGAGTTTGAGGAGACTTTTTCCCCTATTGTCAAATTCTCATCTATTCGAATCCTTATAGCTATAACAATCTATTTTGATTTTGAGGTTCATCGATAGATGTCAAAATAGCTTTTTTAAATGGAGATTTAGAATAAAAAATCTACATGACCTAGCCCGAGGGATTTGAGGAAATAGAGAAGGAGAACCTAGTGTGTAAACTTAATAAATCTCTCTATGACCTAAAACAAACATCGCGTCAGTGGTACATAAAATTTCAAAAAACCCTTGCTCTTGTAGGGTTCCCTACAAATAATGAGGATTACTGTATATACCAAAAGGTCAGTGGGAATAATGTGGTCTTTATTTCATTATAAGTGGATGATATGTTAATTGTTAATAGCTTTATTGCCCTAGTAGTATAGACGAAAAATTTCCTTGCACAACACTTCGATATGAAGGAGCTTGGAGAAGCTTCATATGTGTTGGGCATCAAGATAATAAGAAACAACAGAGAAAAAACTATCCAACTTTCCTAAGCAACCTACTGTAAAAGGATATTGGAAAAGTTTGATACGAGTATGTGTAAGCCCATGTCTACCCCAATAGACCAAAAGATGAAGCTAAGCAATAAAATGTGTTCTACCGAAGATATTAACAAAATGGCCATGGAGAGAGTGTCTTATAGGAGTGCAGTTAGGTCCCTTATATACGACCTGAAGGGAACATGACCTAATTTGTCTTTCGTCAAGAGCTTGGTTAGTCGTTTCCCAAGCAATCCTGGAGAGGAGCATTGGAAAGCAGTGAACAGAACTTCGGATATTTAAAAGTGACCATGAACTATACACTCGCATACAAAGGGGGAACATAAATAGTAATAGAGGGATATTCAAATGCAAGCTATCTCGCAGATCCAAATGATGTGAAATCTACATTTGGATATGTATTTATGCTTGGAGGGGGTGCAGTTTCTTGAAAGTCAAAGAAACAAGGATATAGTGGCATTATCCACCATGGAAGCTAAATATGTGGCACACTGTCTAGCGGCCAAGGAGGCCGTATGGATTAAAAAGTTTTTTAATCAGCTCAACTTTCATCACATACGTTGTGAGGCTATATGAATTTTCTGTGACAACACGACGACAACTTGCGTTTCTAAGGGGCCTCGGTTTCGCAAGAATTTCAAGCATATCAAACCATATTTCTATCACCTGAGAAATGAGGTGAGATTGAAAGAGATAGAGATAAGCTACATACCCACAAATCTGATGATTGCAGACCCTCTGACTAAGGGGATTGCCCCTAATGTTTTTATAAGACATGTGAGAGAGATGGGGATGGGAGAAAGTGATGAAGAGATAATGTAAGGCCTTCAAAGGCCAAGTAGGAGATACCGATCTGTGCTTGATGATCTATGCCAGTCGGTTAGAAAAAATTCATGTTACCTGGGCATCGAGAATAAATCGAGAAGGGTTATAATGGGTTATCCCTTGATGAGGTCGGAGTATATGCCCAAATAAGCAAGCCGAGGGACTGTGTGACCCTTGTGTATGATGGTGGCATACAGAGACAGGGGCCAAAGCCTCATCCATGAGCCATCACATGACAAGTATATCAATAGATCGTTCAGGAAAGCAAGTAAGCTACCTTTTAAGGTGAAGCATATACATGTGCGAGAGATACCCTTATACGCCATAGAGATGTGGTCACATCATGTCTTGGTGACCTTAACTCGTATATAGGGGAGGACCTGTAATCCACAGACTGGGATTGCAACCCCTTGGCTCATCGGTCAGACTTTGGTGAAGCGCTAATGAGCCCCTGCTTGAACTGTGGGTCATGGGAAACACTAGATCCGTTCGACAAAGCAAGTGTGGTCTATAGTCTGCAGTTGAAGGTGGAGTGCCACATGATTGTTGATTCAATTCCTAAGCTATATGGATTCATTTCCCATCAAATTAATTTAATTATGTTTATTTTATGATAGAAATTATTTTAGAATTGTTATGTAAATTTTTACGAATCATTTGATATTTTATTTGTAATTTTTGGATTTATAAAATTAAAGATATTGATTTTACAATAGTATAAAATTCAAATAATATTTTAAAAATAATTTTATTATTTTAATTACATAAAACTATCATGGGGGCCCATTGTGCATATGGGCCCATCATGCTTCTGAAGGTGGGGCCCACATGTGCCTTCATTGGTGGCCCCATCCACTTTGGATTCTTTTCTTTTGTATTTTGGTAAGATGTAAATTGTTTCATGTGATCAAATATGACAAGGAAACATATTGACCATATATTAACTAAATATCAAAGAAAATATTGTTTTGATATGCTTTTAAAGATTCTTATGGAAAATATGAGGAAGATTGTGCTATTTTATGGAGTGCGTAATATTTTAATTAGATTTAATTTATTTAATTTCTATTGATGGGAAAATAGTTAGAGAAAGGAGAATAATGGTCTATGCATCTTCTATAATGTTGATGGCCTATTTATGGGATAGATGGCTCAGATCTCTCACCCTACAAGTCACCTTGATCAACGGTTCACATTCAATATCAACAAAAGATACAAACTTTGAAAAACCCTAAACATAATTTTGCACTATAAATAGGGAAGTACCCCCTATTTTCTACACCTTCTCTTCTCTCTCTCTCTCTCACAACTTTCTCTCTCTCCTCTCTGAGGGGCAGGCCTCAATCTCTCTCATCTCCCCTCTCTCTCTAGTCCTCTCTCTCTCCTAACCAAGCCATAAAGAGTCTCTCTCCTCCCCTCTCTAGTCCTCTCTCTCTCCTAACTTAGCCATAGAGGGGCACGCCCCGACCCTAGGCTCCAACCTTTTCTCTCTCATCCTATAAATCCTAAGGGTTGAGTAATATGGGATATGCCGAAATAAATTTAGGGGTTAGGTTCTAAGCTTAAAGAGATCTAAAAGGGGTGCATAAACAATTTAGCTGAAATTTGCTTCTTCGGTTCGAGATTGAAGCTAGACCGTAGATCCCGCATCATCGGATAGTAGTGACTCGGTGTGGGGTGTAATAAGCCCAGTTGAGGTAATCTCCAACATCATCTACTTTTATTTCTTACAATTTTATCTTTATATTCTCAAGCATAGTACATAGTACATAGTTGTTACAATGGCATCAAGTTGTTATGATCTTGTTGTTATGCTGATTTTATTTTATATGTTGTTGTAATAAGACCACCTGTAAGTGATCTTATGCCAAAATAAAAGGGGTGAAATAATAATAATAATAAAAATAATAAAAATAATAAAAATAAAATTATATTCTCCGGTAAAAGATCACATAGGTCTTTCTTTCAAGCTGTTCTTTTAAAGAGCTTTAAGAATATAACAATCAAAGTACATTTTTGCCACATAATTTTGATGCTTCAATAATAATGTAGGACCAATTTTCATATTTATTATTATAGTTTAAATTTGTTTATTCTTTTAGTTGTTTCATATAAGTGACATCAACTTCCATTCATTTTGGTTTTTCAATACTTTGTTATTTTTCAATTTTTCATTTCTCGTCTACATGCAACACATATAAATCTACGAGTATCTGACTATGCTAGTTTCTATATATTAGAATTTGTGGGAGCATATATGCAATGGGGAGATAAGAAGAGAAAACACAACATTTACGTGGTTCAGGCCGAAGCCTTACATCCACGGATCCAAAGCCCAACTGGCTACATCTTCACTATTTTGGCTGAATGTTTACATCAATAAGTACATTTAAATATATAGGACAATCACACGATTACATGAGATAAATATAATATGATTCTTGGAGATATAGGTAAATAGTAGGAGCCTTATCACCAAACTAACTTGATGACCAAGATATATACTCATATATCCATAGTGATGTATATCGATATGAACCTGAGATATCCATATCTTAATACTCCCCCTCAAAAACTCAAGATGCTTTGACATAAAGCTGTTGGAGTTTGAACAATACTAAGTTGCCAAAAACGAGTAGTGATATTCAGATTACATGAACAACAAGCACAAGAAGCAGCAAATCTCAGGAACATACGGCCGCACGAGCAGCCTCACATGAACAAACGGCCTCAGGAACATCCAAACCTCGGGAACAAACAGGATCGAGTAACGAAAAACTTGAACATCAGACAGGATCAAATAACAGAAAGAAATTCGATCATCTCACTGGATGGAGCAACGAAAAACTCCACCATCCAACAGGATTGAATAACGAAAAACTCAATCATTAAACATAAGCATATGAAGCAGGTATCTGAAGTAGACAGGATCGAGTAAACTCGATCATCATACAGGATGGAGTAACAGAAAACTCTATCAACAAACAAGATCAAGTAACGGAAAACCTGATCATCAACTAGGATCGAGAAATTCGATCGTCATGCAAGATGGAGTAACAAAAAACCCCATCATCAAATATGTTTTTAGCATAAATCATAGATGGGTTCAGGGAGTTTGGATCTGAAGAGAGAGGTTTTGTAGAGATTTGCATTAGAAGAGAGAGGTTGGGTGAGAAGAAACATGAGGAAGGAAACGAGGGCCATGAGAGAGACGGTAGCCATGGCACTTTATTGTGTTTGTGATTCTCTTTCTCTCTCTAAAATCAGGGGGATCGGACGTCTGCCTCTGATGAAGGAAATGCTCCGATACCATGTAAGAATTCGTGGGAGCATACATGTATTGGGGAGAGAAGAAGAGAGAACACAACATTTACATAGTTCAGGCTGAAGCCTTACGTCTACGGATCCAAAGCCCAACTGGGGGCATCTTCACTATTTTGGATGAATGTTTACATTAATTAGTACCTCTATATATAGAGGACAATCACACAATTATAGGAGATAAATATGTATGATTCTTGGAGATAGAGGTTAATAGTAGGAGCATTATCAAACTAACTTGATGACCAAGATATATATCCATATATCCATAATGATGTATATCAATATGAACCCGAGATATCCATGTCCTAACACTGTACAAATCGCATACGTCCAAATTAGAACAAATGAGTTGAATCGGCTCAGTAAGGGAAAGTTCAAGTCACCGGTCCTCTTTACAAGGCACTTAAATATTCAGGCCATAAGGGCTGTTGTGAGGGTTTGTCATGGCCGTTATAGCATGGGGACACTTTCCATGGCCCTTGTATTTTCTAGGGGGAAAAAGACCATAGAGAAAAAGAGATAAGTGTTCCTTACAAAGTGTCTCATTGATAAAGAAGGGTGATATCCTTCAACTTTACTTTCAACCTTCAATTTTACTTTCAAAGATGAATCTGTTTCGATCTCCAAATCTTTGGCCATTCAATCTTGGCTGACTAAGGTTGCCTCCTTATATTGTAGAAGTAAGGCGCACCTGTAAAATTTACTTAGAGAAGTCATTTCAGCGTCGAGAACTTTATGATGGCTTCAAAATCTCTTTTTATCCTTAATTATAAAATTTAAAATTTCAAAACTGGTACAAATCGAGCGGATTAAGAAATCCTTGAAAATGTTGAAAATAGACGTTCCAAATAACTTGTTACAAGATGCACTATTTTTTTAATTTAGATTTCTTTGTTTTTCGTCATTTTCGTTTATATCAAAGTCGAGATGATCAATTAGAGGTTCCTCCTATGCCAGAACACTCTCCACTGTAAGATTTTTGAGGTGTACCTTACTTCAACAGTATAAGGTTGCAACCTTATATAAAGTTTTTCCTTCAATGTTTGATGTACTCCTAGGTTTTCATCCTTGGATACCTTTCTCTCTCTCTCTCTC